>CM021105.1:573358713-573656260 GCA_007115665.2 Sequoiadendron giganteum | reverse complement strand
CTTAGTCTAGACTTGGCAACCATAACTTTTTGTGCCTTTGAGATACCATCACATTCAAAATGGTTCTCAATGCTATCTATCCAATCCACAATTGAATCTGGATCCATTTGTCCACTAAATAGTGGCACACCTTCCAAAGCTTTGCCACTCAATGCTTTGAGTGCTTTTAAGAAAGGCTCTTCAGGAATCATAGGGTCAAGTGTTGGAGCTTCCTCCTCCATCTCTATTTCCTTTTCCCTTGCTTCTTGTTCTTCCTTCTGATCTACCTTGTCTTTTACTCTATTTGCTGTTTCTTGGACTTCATCCAAAAGTTGCTCCATTCGAGCCAACCTTTCTCTCAAAGACTTGTTGTATTCTTCTTGTTCCTCTACCTTCTTGGCTAACTCTGCATTAGTCACCATTGTAGTACCTTCCATATATGTGTTCTCTCCCACATATTCAATAGGTTGAAACATCCACCACAAGCCTGATTAGTTCAAGCTCTGATACCAATATGATGAATGAGCTCCTCGGTTTGCTTGCACCTTGCTGAGAAACCTAGCTAGTCTCTTCTAGGAACCTAGTCTCCTCTAGGTTCTGATTGGAAACTAAGTCCAATCTTAGCTCTATTCTAAGAGCTCTCCCTTTGTGCTTCACCTTGGAGGTCACACAACATTTCACAAGTTCAATTTCCTGCTCACTTTGCTTCCTCACCTAGAGAACTCTAAGTGTCTTTTTCTTGAATATCTTCATTCTCCATTGCTCCTCATTGTAGGGGTGTTCATTCTTGTCAGGACCTTCATAATATTTCAAAATGGAACCATTTCCATAGGTTCTTGTGCCTTGTTATGGTCGGATTCAAGTTTCCACCATTAGAAGACCTCAAATTGGGCCTATTTCTAGTGGTCTTTACCAATCCTAAATTGCTATTGTTTGCAAAATAATTCCAAAGACCCTATAAATCTAAAGACATATTTGAGTACCCTTTTAAGAGTTTTAAATCGCCCAATGATTCTTCTAGCCTGAAAGTGACCGTACATGGGGTTCTTATTACCTAGGGTGTGTAGGGTTTGGAGGCCTAGTTTCTAGGAATTGACTGGTTTTCCTCTTCAAACCTTACTCTAATGACTCCATGGGATGTCTAACCTCCTATCACACCAAGACCTATCCCTTACCCACTTGGAATTGTACTTAAACCATACTGTACGGCCTTTCCGTGCAAGTAACCTTAATGCTTCTCCTCTAGCTCTCTAATTGAGGTTCTCCTGCTCACCTAGAGATCAACAACTATAAGAAGCTTCTCCACTCACTTTCATGCTTCCTAACTCTACTAACTATGTACAATACTGACTCCCCTACCATTACACCCTTCCTCAGGTGTTTCCCAAGGTTAGAGCTCATGGGGGAGCCATGAGAACACCAACTGGTCAGGATAGGACCAGTAGGAGCTCTACCACAAAAAATGACTCAACTAACACTAAATCTAACTTAAACTAGCTTGATTAACAAATGGAAACGACTTACAACTATGCTATCAACACAATTCTAACACTAATTCAATACATTTTAAGTATCTACAGTCACATACACTCAACAACAATCGGCATCAACCAGAAAAGACAGAATTTGCAGGCTTGCTTGTTTTCTCATTCATGAAAGCTTCATTACAAAAACGACTAACTCCTTTCACCAAAAACTAATCTCTACTCAATGGTTCGAGTCTCTTGTCATAATGGATTCCCACTCGATGATTCTAGGCTTGTTGGTAGAATTCCTCCTCCACTTCCTATTCCCAAGGGAATCCAAAGGCAACCGGTTTGCATGCAACAAACAATGCAAACTGCCTTCTAATCTTTGGCATCTTTTTCCATGCCTTGAGCCTACTTCTTAGGACCATCCTTCCCTCAAGAAGTCAAGGAACCAACTACATAAATGGCCTTAAGGCATCATTACAACCTCAATGAGTATTTAGCACAACATAAAGACTCCTAATCTCCTAAACAACAAACATTAAGAAACCTAGTCACTAACAAAGGCAAATAGTGTGACCTTAGTCCTAAGGACTAAGGTAACCTATCCCAAACAAAACCAAGACCAACTAAGGTCTAAAGAAAATTACACACACACTCTAACTTGGCTAAGGTTAGATACAAGCCAAAATTGACAAAACATGGAGGCTAGCCTAGGTGCTCCTGCACCATTATATGTTTCCAAATGAAGTCATGTCATGTAAAAGAAGAAAGAAAACAGAGAGGGGTTTCACCCAAAATGAAAACACCAAACACATAAGGGATCTATAGATTTGGGGTTTGTATGTTCTTGATGCAACGTTTATAGGGAGCTCAGAGCTGTCATCATTCCTCAAATACACATAAAAATGGAAGAATGACACAAAGAGAATGAAAACAAAGAAATAGACTTTCGGGTCAACATGGAAGAGACATGAATGTCTCAATGCTTTACATCATCCCCCAAAAGGAAAACATAAGAAAAATGAAAAATATAATGAAAAGAAAAGGAAAAGATTGTGGGTCAACATAGAAGAGACATGAATGTCTCAATTCCGTGTGTCATCCCCAAAAGGAAAACACAAGAAAAATAAAAATACATAAAGAAAAGAAAAGGAAAAGTTTTCAACATGGAAGAGATATAAATGTCTTGACGCCTTACATCATACCCAAAAAGGAAAACACAAGATAAAGGAATAAGGTGAAAAGATGCATGACATAGAGAAGAATGAAGGTACAAATAGAGGAATGTAACAAAGAGAGAGAGATACATCAAAGCAAATGTCATGGGGAATCACATTACACACATGCACTCAAATAAAAGAAAATGAATCCAAAATACTAGTAAGGCGTATGTGAGTCAACCTATGAGCAGGTCATTTGCATCCCAATCATGTCCATTGTATACTGAGGCCAAAAAACTAGCCAAAGGGACAAGAGCAAGTTTCGAACAAGGAGAAGCACGAGGTTCAACATTCTTTCTAGGAGGTTTGTCATCTAGGCGGATGGAAGAGGAAAACAATGTATTCAATTCATTATGCACCTCTTCATCAATTTTAGCAACCTCATCATTGTCATCCAGGTTAATCACAATAGAAGGTCGAAGGATAATTTCCATAAAAGAGTTAAACTCTTGTTGTGGTTGTTGTATTGGATTTTTTTGTTTCGGGGTGGTGGTAGAGTCATCATGCATTGATTCAGTCAAGTTTGGATCTTATCTTCTTTTTTTAATTCTTCATGTAACTTGTGAGCAAGGGCACAATGTCTATGCCTATGCTCCCTAACACCTTTGTTTATTTTAGTTTTATTTTCAAGTTGCATTTTTGTAGGATAGGGTTGATCAACCATAGTTTTATTTTCTTCCCCAAGGGGAGGAATGAAAGGAACCACGAGAGTTTATTCAACCATTTTCTCTTTAACTTTGTATACTTGTTTTACTCTGGGAGGTGTGATGGGGTTGTTTTCATTGTCTCCTTGTCATTTGTAGGAGGTAGGTGAATTTTATGTCTTAGGTTGTTCTTGGTTATTTGGGACTTGTTTAGGTTCAAGAATTATTTCATCAAGGATGGTAGGCTCAGTGGTGGGTGGTGACATGTTTAAGAGGATAGTTCTACTATCTTCTTTACCTTAAAATTTTGATAGGACAAGAATAAGAAGTCTTCTCTTAGTTTTATAGGTTCCATAGGCTCAGGCTAAAATCCATCTAAGAAAAAGTTTCCTTTGCATGAAAAGGCGTTAAAGACACTATGATGGATGGTGAATATTTCATTATTGAAGAGAAACTTTAAGAATTTATGTATAACCAAAGGGACCACTTTCATGGAGCGAATCTATGGGTAGCCTAGCTTGACACAAATTGGTCCAACTATAGGATGATGGAGAATGAAGTGTCTAATGTTTTTAGTCCTATTTACATAGGAAGAGTGATTGATCCCATTGTAAGGCAAGGAAAAACATTGTGACATGATCCATGCTTTCTGTTTATCATATATATCTTGATAGAGCTCATGCAAAAGTAAGAATTCCTTGTTGATCACATTCTCTCCACACACGAGATCTATTAGTATCCCATTAGTGGGCTTGTCATAGATACAACCGACTATGTAAAGAGGACCATCAAGTGCATGTTTAAGTATATCCTTAGAGGAGAAAGCAATATCAAGAGGATTTTTAGTTCGGCCCTTACAAGGAATGACGTCTATCACTCCTACCATTCCATCCATAGGATCATTATTGATGTAGTGTATACAAATGGACCCCTTGGCATTTTCACACTCGTTTGGGCCCTCCTTGTGGATTTTGGGCTTAATGTTGCCTTGATTTAGTGTTGTAATGTGGATGGTACTTCACATTAGGTCTTGGGACCTTGTGAACTAATAGATTTAATGGTACCTTGCTAAAGTGTTGTGAAGTTTTGTTACTCACTTTCACAGTTTTCTAGGGTTTTATCAAATAACTAAGAATAATAAACATAATTTTAATCAAAATTAATCTTATTCTTGCCTTATTTGGGGTGTTGTAAAGTGTTGTAGCACACTTTCACACTTCTCTAGGCTTATGATTAATAACTGGGGCTTATGCTTTAATTGGCCTTATTTTGCATCCACAAGCATCATTTATTGCATATTTTTGAGGATAATCTTGAGACCAATCAATAACCAATCATAATTCAGCTATTTCTAGCTTGTGTGGCCTAGATTTAGGGATCTAGGACTCATTCACCACCTTTGGAGAATAGATCCCACCTAGTTCTTTTGGCCCCGAATTGGTTTTCACATATTTCTAAACACTTTTGGTTTTTTGTCCCATACATTATGTCTGATGGGACTCATTCGCCACCTTGGGCGAATGAGACTCATGTGACGAAAATTCAAAATTATTTCAAATTTCGAGTCAAATTTTATTCTCCTAGATCTGATGTCGGCTTGTAGTGTTGTAATTTTTGGAATTCTTGGATAATTGAGTATAAATACAAGGTTATTTCTCTCATTTCATCTTAACAAGAAATCAAGTGATCCTAAGCATTCAAGTACTCATCCTTATAGCAAACTGAGTTCACAAGAGAATTCAAGAGCATTCAAGGGTAGATTATCAAGAATTTTAGAGTAGCATTCAAGTTCCAATCATCATGTCAAATATTTCATATATCATGTTTATTATTATGCTAACAATTGTGATGTAGATTTTATGATTCAAGCAAGTGTTTCAAGAAAGATCAACATCATTCAAACAAGAGTCAAGAACCACATCTATTGCAAACATTTCAAGCATGTTTGCAACACCTTATTTCTAGGGTTTGGTCAGTTGCGACATTGTCTTTTGTTCATTCATCATTCTCCATTCTTATTTACTTTCATTTTAAGGTTTAATTACTAAAAAGGGGTTTGACCAAGGTAAACCCCTATCCACCAACCTAACAACATTTTCCCCTCTTCTTTGTGTGTGATTTGTAGGTTTACATTGCAGATTTCCTAAGGAGAAAGATTGGAGAAAAGTTGTCAAAGTTGTCATTAACCCTTGGAGAAGCTTGGAGAAGACCTACAGGTTGGAACTTGTAGTTTCAGATCCAAACATCGGTCAAGAAGAGCACAACAGGTTGAGAAGAACAAAATCAACTCCCAAACCTCTAAAAAAGCATAAGTGGACTGATCCAACACAAGTGGAAAATGAGTCCCACTGTATTGGCCCAACAAAGATTTTTATAGATCTGGATACCCTTTTGGCAGAAACATATTTTGGCACATTTTTTGAGAAACAATACTGATTCACCTAGCCTAGCGAATGAGTCCTAGTCAACATTGATAGTAGATTTTTCAGTGATCTAGATCTTCATTTTGTCTCCTCCAATTTCCTAGGTGCACACTTTCTATCTTTACAATTTTTGGTTGCATTTCATTCATCTTTCTAGGTCATTTAGGACTAGTTTGCATTCAATTAGGGATTTTTTTTACATCTTGTATATCATTGTCTTTTCCAAGTCTAAACTTGGTGCTGAACCCCTCATTAGATCTAATTCAACCTTTAGGACAACGCTCTTACAATGTCTCTTTGTCTTTTGCAAAGAGGATCTCAAGGGCTTGTTCTTGAGTGAAGTGTGTGAAGATTACCCCTTTACTTTTAGGTCCAAAACTCTAGAGGTGAAAGAGAGGACACCAATTTTCCCCATTTCAATCGATAGCATCATGTTAAATAGAATCATTGTTATCATGATCTATGTCAACATTCATCACATCATTGTTTGTAGTTTCGCTAACTATGACAAACGAAATATTATGTTTCAACATGAGGTTGGTGAAAATTTTCAAATTTTGGTTCGGAGGGGCAACATACTTAATAATTTGATCACTAACACATGTTCCGACAGAGAGATGACCAAGATCAATGAGGTCTTGCACAAGATTTTTAAGATGCTTACAATGTTCCATGTCATGTAAATTATGTCGGTGATAGTGGAAATAAGCATTTGATCTAAATCTCGGGGGTAAAGGCTTATTAGGATCGGGTGTTTTGATGGGAGGCAAGGTAATCATTTGATGGTCTAAAAGTTGTGACATTGTGTTATGAAGGGTATCGGGTAAGGGAGTGAATTTTATTTTTAGGTCTCCATAGCTAAAGGGTTTTGTGGCTTTAATGGTAGCTACTTGGTTATTGACAGTTTGAGTTTTTTGTTGAGGGGATAAAATTAAAAGAACACTTTTTTTTTTCTAAATGGTTAGGAATTGTTTTGGTGTGCGGGCTCAAATTTCTCAATTCGGATAGAAGTGGACTTTGTATTGCAAATAATAACTAAATTTTGATAATCACAAAGGACAGTATACAAGTGCATGAAGGATAGTAATTTCATCATGGTGAGCTTGTCTTGGATCTTACTTTGAAAATTTTCTATGAACATCTTTTGAAGGTGAGGGTCAAGGACCTTGAAATCGATTTGGGAATAAAGTGATTGATAGTGTGAGATAAATTTAGTTATCTTTTCTTTTCCTTTTTCTTACATCTCATCAAATCGGCCAAGGTCATCTTAGGAGTCATATTACTTGGAAATGATTTACAAATGCATCAACAATTGCATTTAATGAACTAATTGAGTTGTTTGGTAAAGAGGAGAACCATTCAAAGGTAGTATCTTTCAATGACCTAGGAAAAATCTTAGTCAAGAGTTTATCATCAAGGGAAAAGTCACTACATAATGTAGTATAAGAATTAACATGGTTAGAAGTATCTTCCTTTCCCCCGTATTTCTCAAATCTAGGCACCTCTACACCTTGTCGCATCGGTTTTTGCAATATCTCCAAGGAAAATGGATTGCTTTTGATATAATATGTAGGTAGGCCATTTTAATTTTGGTTGATGGTGGAAATATATTTTTGAAGGGATGAAATAGTTTGGAAAAGTTTTGTTATGAGAGGTTCATTGTTTGTATTATGGGATGGAAGTGAAAGTGGTGAAAGAGTGTATGTGTTTGAAGGACAGGTGAATGAAATTCTTATAGGTGGTAAGGTGGTAGGAGATATAATGTGTGATTCCACATAGGAACTAGGGATGCTAGCAAGAATACCTAAGGAAGGAATCACATTACTAGTTTGTTGCATTGACTTTGTGACTTGAGGGTTGGTAATAGGGTAAGAGTTGGATGGAACACTCACTATTCCATGCTCTAGATCCTTGCTCGAAAGATATCCTTGGTGTCTTTCTACACAAAATAAACCTATAGGACCTTCATCTTAACTAGGTGCCCTTGGTTCTTCTGGCCAACCCTTCTATCATGTCAAAATAGTTTACCAAGTCAAACTTGGTGCACTACCTTCCAATCTGCCCTTAGCCTTCAATCTTCCCTAAAGACTAATTCCCTCAAATGACTCAATTCATCTTTGTAGGGGGTGTTGATATGATTCCAAGGGTTTCTAATCATCTTCCTAGGGTTCTTGACAGTTCCCCATACTCCATTTGTCATTCGCTACCTCCAAACCCTCACCTAGGGTTTTAGTTCCCTAATTTTAGGCTTTCCAAATTAGGCCTTTCCTCTGAGAGAATGGAGTAACTCTCCTAATTTCTCCAATGAACCCAAAATATTTTAGGTGGATTCTTGGTCCTGATACCTAACACTTCAAGATTTTCAAGGTCTCAACCCCTGCTTGACCGTACACAGGCCCATCCTTCACATTAGCAAATTTGGGGCTTATAGAGTCATTTCCTGACCACCCGGTGAATTGTTATTTTGTTCTCTATCCAAATGGAACTATGAGATCTCCTACTTCATATCAAGCCTCTACAAGAGTTCCATCCACCTTTCTACCACGTGGTTTAGCAAGGAGAGGTCACCCCTACAAAAGAAGTGTTTTACACTTCAAACCTTTCCTAATCGAGCATAGTCAAGCTCGCCTAGGAAAAGTCTTTCACAGTGTGTCCATGCCTTCTGCCTACCCCTAAGTCTACCATATTTACACACATGGAGTCTAGCTCCAATCCCCAAAAGGCCATAAACCAGGTACAGTGGGAAAAGGAACTAAGATCCCATCTTTGACAGGTTGCCAGTTAGATCAGCAATGGGAAAATACCCAACCAACTACAACCACAAGCTTGAAAATGATGAAAACAACTAATATAGAACTAAACAGTGTTTTGAAGATTCCTATATTACATTCCACACATATATCAATGCTTGGTTATGCCTTTAATACAATACCAAGAACGAAAAAATAGAAACTTAATCAATTTTCACACTCTCCTCGTTAGCATTCATGAAATTTCCAAATTACAAAAGTTCTCAATGCCTTCCAACCTTTCACATAGGTTGAGGCAACCCTTAAATAGGTTTCCAAAAGTGGTTACACCCTCCTTGGTCATACATTGTGGTTACAAGGTGGCAAAAAATGTAAAATGTTCCATTTTTCCACCTTTGTCAATCCATTTTGCCACCCTTGCCAATTTCCTAGGAACTAACAAACATGAGTGTCTAAATTTCTAAGCTTTTCCACTCGTGATAGCTCCTGACCAAGAAATTTTATTAAATCTCTATCTCTATAGCAATGGTCAACATGACCTTATAACATCAAAACCAAACTTACCTATGCCTAGTGTTTCCTAGGTGTTTTCTAGGTGTTTTTCCTAGGTGCCCCTGCACCATTCTCCCCCTCTCTGCCAAAACTAAGGAATGGAAGGAGAGATCAGTGACATATCAATGCCATGCTTCATGAAATGATCCTCTTGTACCCATTTAGCCTTAGATTCAGGCTTGTTCCTCCACTTGATAAGATGTTCCATGTACACTTCCTTGTAGATTTTTGTACTCTTGACTCCAAGATGCTCTCTGCTTGTAGTTTGTCTTTAATAGGTAAGGGTACGTTGCTTACATCTTTGAAGATCTCCCTACTATTTTGATCCATATCTTGGACTGATCCCTTGTACCTGATCAAATCTGCAACATTGAAAACTAGTGAAATTCTGAAATCAGAAGGTAACTCCACCTTGTATGCATTTTTTCCATACTTGGCTAATATCTTGCATGGTCCTACTCTTTTTATTTGCAACTTGGTTGACACTCCCTTTTGCAACCTTGATTTGTTAAGGTGAACCATGACAATGTCTCCTACTACAAATTGTAACTCTTTCCTTAACATTTCTACCTTGTCTTTCAATTTTTGGGTAGCCTCGGTGACTGTCCTCTTTATGTCCTCTTTACTTGCTCCTGAATCTCTTTCATGGTTTGAGTGAAGTCTTTAGCATGTCCACTCCTATTCTCCATAGCTCCTAGATCCCTGAGCTCACATATACCTCTTGGGTGCATTCCATACACAATCTCAAATGGACTCTTCCTTGTGGTCCGATTGACACGATCATTGTAAGCATACTCAGCCTGTGAGATCACCATGTCCCATGTATATCCATAATCTTTGGTTAGGCACCTTAGAATGTTACCTAGTAGCCTGTTAACCACCTCTGTTTGACCATCTATCTGAGGATGGTAGGCTAATCCAAAAGATAGGTTAATACCCAATCTACTCCAAAGAGTCTTCCAAAAGTGACTCGTGAATTTAACATCCCTGTCTGAAACAATGCTTAAAGGTAATCCATGAATCCTAACAATCTCCTTGAAGAAAAGGTGAGCAATGTAGCTAGTATCATGAGTGGTTTTGCAAGGAGTAAAATGACTCATTTTGCTGAATCTGTCCACCACTACATACACACTATCAAAACCAGTCTTGGTCTTAGGGAGTCCTACCACAAAATCCATGCTCACACACTCCCATGGTCTATTAGGAATGGGTAAGGGTTGATATGGGCCAGAATTACTAGCTCCTCCCTTAGCTTTCATACACACAACACATTGCTCTACATATCTCCTGACATCTCTTGTCAACTTAGGCCAATAGTAGAACCTTTGCACTAGTTCTAAAGTCTTATTGATGCCAAAATGTCCACTAAGAATACCATTATGCTTTTCTTGAATGAGGTTTTCTCTCATTGACCCTTTTGGAACACATAACTGATTCCCTTTAAACAAAAATCTACTTTACAAAGTATACTCTGAGTATTGGCTAAGAAAATGATTCTCGAAGTTAGAACATACCTTGTAGGCCTCTGAGAAATCTTCATCCTCCCCATAGAGATATTTGAAACTCTCTATGCCAATGCTCTTGATCTGTATTTCTTGGACTGTCAGCAATCTTCTACTCAATGCATCTGCTACCTTATTCATTTGTCCCTTCTTGTGCTTGATGGTGAAGGTAAAAGATTGGATTTACTCCATCCACTTCAAGTGTCTATTGCTCAACTTCTCCTGGGTGTTGATATAACTAACTACTTGATTGTCTATAAAGACCACAAACTCCTTGGGTAGAAGGTAGTGCCTCCACTTTCTAAGTGACTGAACCAAAGCATACAATTCTAGATCATAGGTAGAATACTTCTTCTTGGCTTCATTGAGCTTCTCACTGAAGAAAGCTATGGGCCTAGCTTCTTGACTAAGCACTCCTCCTACTGCAACTCCACTAGCATCACACTCCACAGTAAACAACTTGTCAAAGCTTGGTAATAAGAGAATAGGTTGAGTTTCCACTTTTTGTTTCAGTTTCTCAAATCCTTTCTTAGCTTCTTGAGTCCACACAAATTTAGTTTTCAAACCACCCTCGATTGTCTCTAGGACTGGTGCACATATACCACTAAATTTTCTTATGAATTTCCTATAAAATTGAGCCAATCCATGGAAACTCCTTACCTCAGTCCCTGTTGTTGGTGTAGGCTAGTTTAAGATAACTTCCACCTTGCTTGGATCCATTTTTAGTGATCCTTGAGACACTACAAAACCCAAATATATCAGCTCTTGTTTAAAGAATTCACACTTCTCTAGGTTGATGGCTAACTTCTCCTCTTGCAATCTTCTAAGAACCAACTCCACATGCTTAAGGTGTTCTTCTACTATCTTGTTAAAAATAAGTATATCATCAAGATACACCACCACACATATCCCTGTAAAGTCTTTGAGTACTTCATTCATGAGCCTCATGAATGTGCTAGGGGCATTAGAGAGGCCAAATGGCATAACTCTGCACTCATACAACCCATCTGTTGTCTTCAATGATGTCTTCCACTCATCTCCATCCTTGATTCTGATTTGATGGTATCCACTCTTGAGATCCAACTTGCTGAAGTACTAAGCTCCTCCAAGACAATCCATTAAGTCTTCAATTCTAGGAATGGGGAATCTATATCTGATTGTGATCCTATTTATTGCTCTAGAGTCAGTGCATAACCTCCACTTGCCTCCTTTCTTAGTTACTAAGACCACTGGTACTGCACATGGGCTGATGCTCTTTCTAATCAATCCTTGATCCGTTAGCTCTTGCACTTGTCTAGCTACTTCCAAATTTTGATCCAGTGTAAGCTTATATGCTGCTTTGTTAGGCAATGATGCTCTAGGTATGAAGTCAATTTGATGACTATAGCTCTTTTAGGAGGTAAAGTTGTAGGTGTACCATCACTTACTATGTCTTTGTACTTCTCAAGCAAATTCTGGACTACTCTAGGTATGATTGGTTTTTCAGTCTTTTCTTCCTCTTTGGGTTGCACCATGATCACATAACCTTCTCCTCCTTTGTGTAAGGTGTTAAGGAACTCTTTACCACTACTCAACAAAACACTTGGTGTCTTTGACTATCCTTCATCCTCCTCTAATAGTGACTGCAACTTAAAGGTCTTCCCATCCTTCTTAAAAGAAATTGTGTTCTCCTTTCCATCATAGATGGCACTTCTGTCATATTTCCATGGCCTACCCAATAGAAGATGACATGCATCCATGGGTAATACATCACACATTAGCTTATCCTTGTACCCTCCAATAGAAAAATCCACCGTTACTTGCTCATTAACAAGCACACTCTGCCCTTTATTCAACCATGTCACTTTGTAGGGGTTAGTGTGGGGTACCTTCTCCAATTTTAGCTTTTTTATTGCCTCTTCAGAGATGATATTATTTGTTGAACCTGAATCTACAATGACCTTGCATACTTTCCCAAGTATCTTGCATCTCACTCTAAATAGAGCCCTTCTTTGTTTTGGTTCTTCCTTGACCGGTTGTCTGATCAAGACTCTCCTAAACATCAGATTCTCTCCCATTTCAGATTTAATATGATTGATCTTAGGTGATTTGATGCTCATGGTGTCCTCTTGTGCATATGCCACCCTCTTCTTAGCATTTGAAGATGATGCTTTCTCCGGGCACCTATAAGCTGGATGGCCTACTTGACCACAATGGTAACATTTCATATTAGCAAAGTATGAATTGCTCTTGCCTGCTCCTCTTCCTCTATTGGATCCTCCTTGAGAACCTCTACCTCTTCCATAACCTCCTCTAGAAGATGTTTCACCTCCATGCTCTATGAGTTTAGCCTCTCCTTGGTTTCTTTGCTCATTGCCTCTACCTTGGTAGCCACCTCTATGTCCACTTTGATCTCTTTGATCTCTGCCTTTGCCTCTACTCTTAGAAGCCTGATCATGTTTCTTCTTGCTTCTTTCCTCAATCTTGATAGCTAACTAATAGCACTGATGCACTGTCTTTGGACTTAGAAGAGTCATCTCTTCTTGGATGTTCCACTTCAAACCGTTTAGGTACCTAGCTACTTTGAGACTTTCATCCTCTGAGAAATTGGACCTCTTACAAATTTTTTGAAACTCCTCAGTGTAGGTGTTCACATCCTAGTCTCTTTGCATCAAACTTTGCCTCTTCTTTTGTAATTGAATCTGATAGTTATCTGTATGTAAGCTTCTCTCACTTTGGCCACCATACCTTTCCAAGTTGAAATAGGCCTCTTGCCTTCCTTTTCCCTCTCTTTCTGAATGAATTTCCACCATGTCAAGGAAGATCCTCTCAATCTAGACTTGTCCACCTTCACCCTCAATTATTTAGTGACTCCATCACATTCAAAATGGTTTTCAATGCCTTCTATCCAATCTATGACCAAATCAGCTTCCAATTTTCCACTAAATAGTGGTATACCTTCAAGTGCTTTCCCACTCAAATCTTTCAATGCCTTCAAGAAAGGCTCCTCTTGCAGAATAGGGTTAGGTTCAAGGGTCTTGTCTTCCTCTGCAACCTCTTCAATCTTTGGTTCCCTGCCCTCCAACCTATCACTAACCTCTTCGGCCTTGATTTGCACATTGTTCAATGCTTGCTCCAGTTGAGCTAGTCTTTCTCTCAACCTCCTATTATCCTCCTCCTGATCTTCAACCTTCTTTTCCAATTCAATGTTGGTCACCATAGTTGTGGAACCACTAGATTCAAAGTCTGACATACTCAATTCACTCCCAAATCTTTAACTTGCTTTGATACCAATCTGATAGGGTAAGAGTTGGATGGAACACTCACTGTTCCATGCTCTAGATCCTTGCTTGCAAGATCTCCTTGGTGTCTTTCTACACCAATTGAACCTATAGGACCTTCATCTTAACTAGGTTCCCCTGGTTCTTCTGGCCAACCCTTCTATCATGTCAAAACAGCTTACCAAGTCAAACTTGGTGCACTACCTTCCAATTTGCCCTTAGCCTTCAATCTTCCCTAAAGACCAATTCTCTCAAATGACTCAATTCATCCTTTTAGGGGGTGTTGATATGATTCCAAGAGTTTCTAATCATCTTCCTAGGGTTCTTGACAGTTCCCCATACTCCATTTGTCATTCGCTACCTCCAAACCCTCACCTAGGGTTTTAGTTCCCTAATTTTAGGCTTTCCAAATTAGGCCTTTCCTCTGAGAGATTGAAGTAACTCTCCTAATTTATCCAATGAACCCCAAATATTTTCTATGGATTCTTGGTTCTAATACCTAACACTTCAATATTTTCAAGGTCTCAACCCTTGCTTGACTGTACATAGGCCCATCCTTCACATTAGCAAATTTGGGGTTTATAGAGTCATTTCCTGACCACCCGGTGAACAGTTATTTTGTTCTCTATCCAAATGGACCTGTGAGATCTCCTCCTTCATATCAAGACTCTACAATGCTTCCATCCACCTTTCTACCACATGGTTTAGCAAGGAGAGGTCACCCCTGCAAGATAAGTGTTTTACACTTCAAACCTTTCCTAACCGGGCATAGTCAAGCTCGCCTAGGAAAAGTCTTTCACAGTGTGTCCATGCCTTCTGCCTACCCCTAAGTCTACCATATTTACACGCATGGAGTCTAGCTCCAATCTCCAAAAGGCCATACACCAGGTACAATGGGAAAAGGAACTAAGATCCCATCTTTGATAGGTTGCTAGTTAGATCAGCAATGGGAAAATACCCAACCAACTACAACCACAAGCTTGAAAATAATGAAAACAACTAATACAGAACTAAATAGTGTTTTGAAGATTCCTAAATTACATTACAAACATATATCAATGCTTGGTTATGCCTTTAACACACTACCAAGAAAGAAAAAATAGAAACTTAATCAATTTTCACACTGTCCTCGTTGGCATTCATGAAATTTCCAAATTACAAAAGTTCTCAATGCCTTCCAACCTTTCACACAGGTCAAGGCAACCCTTAAATAGGTTTCCCAAAGTGGTTAAACCCTCCTTGGTCATACATTGTGGTTACAAGGTGGCAAAAAATGCAAAATGTTCCAGTTCGCCACCCTTGCCAATTTCCTAGGAACTAACAAACATGAGTGTCTAAACTTCTAAGCTTTGCCACTCCAGATAGCTCCTGACCAAGGCATTTTATAAAATCTCTATCTCTATAGAAATGGTCAACATGACCTTATAACTTCAAAACCAAACTTACCTATGCCTAGTGTTTCCTAGGTGTTTTCTAGGTGTTTTTCCTAAGTGCTCCTACACCAGTTGGTATAGGTATGTATTGAGGCTATTGTTGTGGGAGGAGGAATTTGAGTCCCTCCTTGGCTTGCGACACTTTTTGTTGGTAAAATACCACTAGTGGTTGGGGGGAGGTGTTTTTGAAAGATTTGAACTATGTTTTTCACAAGGTCAATCCCATCTTCACTTTCAAGAATTAGGTGAATTTTATCTATATTGGGGATGGAAATAGTATAAATGTTGTTATTTTTCACTTGATGTTGTAATTTTGCTAGGTCCTCATGAATTTGGATTATGTTTTCTAGTAGTACACTATCATTCCTTGTTTCAAATTGCATACTACTTGAAGGAAAAGAGTTGTTAAAGTTGTTTTCCATACGTAGTGTACTAGTGTCAATACCAGGAGTGAAAGAGATAGATAACCCAAGATCTACAATGATTTTGCTATTGTAGGAGGACATGAGTCTCAAACTTCATCTCACTATAGTATTAGCAATATGACACATGTCGAATTTGTAAAAGACAACCTCATAGAGTCAAATGATCACCTACAAGAAAAATTACCTATCATGTAGAAGAGATTAGAACAACAAAAAGATATTGCTTTGCAAACCAAGAGAGTAAAGTTGCATAAACAAGAAGTGAATAATTACAAAGAGATCAATCCTTAAGAAAGGAGATCAAAACCCTAAAGTGAAAACCCTAGGATGACTAAAGTAATTATTAAATTTCCTAAGTTTAGCTTAAGTGAAAAATAAAGTAAAGGTGACTTATTTAATTAATCAATATGATTAAATTAATTAAGTAAAAAAACTATTACTCTAACACCCCCCTTTTAGATGAACTTAGGGAGAAGCTAAAAACTGAGGAAAAAATGCATGGAAGAAAAGATGGGTCTTGAAAACAAGGCCATGTAAGGTACCCATGTACAAAAAAAGTATCTCTATAATGTGGAGAAATAAAGAAAACCTCATGGGAAAAATCCACTCCAAAAAGAAATGAAAGGTGACTGAAGGACTGAAAAGCCTCCAAATCAAGGCGTGAAGGATTGAGAAGCTTCCAACAAAACAAAGTCCTAAAAAATAAAAAACATGTAGAACATCTTGAAGCATGAAGTGGTAGACTGTTGTCAAAAGATGACTGATAAAGTGTTGAACGAAGAACCTCCATAAATAGGAATGCAAGAGTGTCCATATGGTAAGTGATCCATCTCACCAAAATGCAAGTAACCAACCACTGATGTACTCTACATCCAAAAGTACATAGGAACAAATATTGTCTTCATAGCTCACTCCAACGTGAAACTAAGGAAGAATTAATAAGAAATAGTAGAAACCCCCCCATAATGCTGAAAAAGGGAGAGCCATGACAAGAACACTGAAATTGTGTGAAACCAAGAAGTGCATGTAGGAGAAATAACCTGCAAATAAAAGGGTATGCAAACTAATGCACACACACATGAGGAAAGAATCGACAAGATTCACTACTGTCATGTAATGGACACTCACTTGACAAAGGTGTAATGGAAAATAAAGGAAAACATCAACCCTCCCATGGCACTTTATATCTTAGTGTGAATATAATACGCACAACAGGATGTGAGAAATCCCCCAAAAAAGTATACACTAGAATGACACTTTATTTTAGTGCATCTACAAAATCATAAGCACTTACAATGGAAGCTCATAATATCCAAAAAAGGACCTAATGCTGGAAATACATGAACAACAGACAAAAACAAGTCATCCCACACAAATGAGAAGTTTCCAAGAGCTAAGATGTCCAAGTAATTCACTAAAATGTGAGTAACAATGAAATCAGTTAATGCAATTTTGTTTGTCTGTGCTTGAAAACTTGTCTTCCTAGATCACTCAAGCATTCTACATATATTTTGTTTTTGAAAAACTAAGTTTGTATATAAAAGTTATGACCAAAATACCAAAACTGCTCCAAAAGGGTTTGGGGGTTAAGCCTGGTGGTTAGGCTAGCCACTAGCATTAACCGCTAGTGGCTAACCACTAGCAGTTAACTATCGGCGGTGTCCTGCATCACTATGTTTTTTAAATTTTTTCTCGGATTGCATGCTGTACTAGGCCGTACGACCAAGAAATGGAAAAAATATTGCCTCTCGGAGTCACTGTGTCCGATTTTAATGATTTGATAGTCGATTTTGGGGTTTTTGGGTGCTTTAAATGGGATGGTGATGTTTGTTTGGGCTCAAAATTCTCTAAAATTGTAGGTACGCTCTAGATTTAGGAACCCTCATAAACTTCAAACCCTCACAGATCGAGCACCATATAACTGAAATTGATGAAATAAAGGTCAATATTGACTATTTCAAACATTTTGGACGCAATGGTGAGGTTCAAATTGACTCAAGATACAAGAAAAAGACTCTTTGAAGGCTTGAATCCCTCAAAAGATGAGGAGGAAGCTACAAATTTGAAGCTCTAATACCATGTTGAAGTTGTAAAAGCCAACCTCACAGAACCCAGTGATCAACTACAAGCAAAATAACATGTCACATATAAGAGATTGGAACAACACAAAGATATTTCTCTACAAACCAAGAGAGTAAATTTCCATGAATAAGAAGTGAATAATTAAAAAGACATCAATCCTTAAGAAAGGAGACCGAAACCCTAAAGTGAAAACCCTAGAATGAATAGCGTAATTATTAAAGTTGTTAAGTTTAGCTTAAGTGAAAAATAAAGTAAAGGTGAATTATTTAATTAATAAATATGATTAAATTAATTAAGTAAACAACCTATTACTCTAACAACACAAACTACTAATGCAAGGGCTAGTAAATGCAAGGTGAATGCAAATGCAATGTAATCTAAAAATAATGAAATGCTTGTAACAAAAATTCTAGAAACTAAAACATAAATGCAGTAATAGCAAACAAGAACTCAGGAACTAAACTATAAATGCCAGAAAATTTAGTGCAAAATATGCAAAGGGACTTATTCGCCCAAGGTGGTGAATGAGTCCTAGTGAGAACGTTTTTCAAAATCTTTAGAATTTTTCAATGGAATTTTATGGATTTTATGTTTTTTGATCTATCTATGAGATGTAAATGCCGATTTTGAATGTTTTTCAATAAAATTAGATGCAAAAATGTAGGCAAAATGAGCTTTCACTAATGCAAGATTTGAAAACCTAAAATGCAAATTAACCAATGCAAGCCAAATCTAGGATGAACATGGACTCCAAATCAGAATTATGATGTTCTAAATGTAGGTTCACCAAAATAGAACCAATAAAAAAGGGGAATGATAGATGATGATTTTTGATTAAGTGCTTCATAGCCACTTTTAAGGATTCCACTCAAGATAACCCTAGATATCTCAATGTAAAAGAGAAAGAGATCTTGCAATAGGGCTATCCTAGTAGCTAAACATGATCTAATGAGGGGTTTACCACCAAGTTTAGACTTGGAAAAGATAATGAAATGCTAGATGAAATGAAAAACCCAAGTTGAATGAAAACTAAGACCAAATGACCTAGAAAAATGAATGAAACAAAACAAAAAATTGCAAAATAAAATGTGTGCACCTAGAAATCTAGAGAAGGATGGATGGAGATTTGAAACACTAGAAAATATCCTTTGACTACTGACTGGGACTCATTCCCTTAAATCAACAGGACTGTGAAAAGAAAGGAAAATTTGAGCCGAATTGGTTAGGCCCTTTTGTTATTGTTTCAGTCTTTGGATTGAGGGCATATCAGCTGTCTACACTAGAGGGGGATCTATTTGAAGAACCAATGAAAAACCTTCATCTGAAAAATTTATATATGTAATGCATCCAATGCATGCTTAAAAGTCCTAAAAAAATCATAAAAAGGAGAAAAAGTCCTGAAAAAATCATAAAAATAAAAAAACATATTGAAAAAATCATAAAAATTAGAAAAATTCCTAAAAAAAATCAAAAACATCAGAAAATGTCCTAAAAAAATGGTTACCTTGGTGAAAACTTGGCAAACAGGCGTCTTGCTAACAACACAAATAATCATAAAATCTAAAAAAAGTGCAATAAAAACAAATGGTGAAAACCTGGTGAACATGCGCTATTTGTCATAAGTCATCTTCTCCATCTATTTGAGAGTGTGTTGACCATCCAATTTTCCCTATCACTGCACATTCATGCCTATCATATAACAAGCTTCACATCCATATCCAACTATTGCGATTATGTCTGACTGTGGTTTGGTATTCGTTGTACATACCCATAATAAAATTGGTTTGTTTCTCACTGGGGGGAAATGTTGATCTCACTGGGGGCAAACAACCATTGAACTTAAACCAATAGGAAAACAAGCAACAAGGCAACCTTGGTGAAAGAAAAAAATTACTATAACGATCACATCATCAAAACTGAACGTCAATCAAGCCAATCAAGCAAACATCCAAATCAAATCTATCATCACTGAAGGATCATCTTCTGAATCATGGTTGAATCACTTTAGCACAAATGTTCAATTGGTGTATTGTGATTGTTGTTATAATTTCTCTGGAGTACCTCGATGATGTCCTGAACTAGAGGGGCATGATTGAGAATGATATTTTTCTTTGTTTTCTATCTTTGAGTCAATCATTACTACTATGCAAATTGTCGTAGGACATGCTCTACAAAGTATCATTGATGACATTTTGAATTTTCATGGAAACATGATTAACTCTTTTCTTTTTACACTAGTGATGCTCAGGTCATCTTGGTCTATTTATACCTAGATGCTTGTGTTATCTTGTATTATCAAATCTCAACGGAAGTTGTATGAAAGTTATACTCAGGTCATCATGGTCTAATTATACCTTTTATGTTTGTACTAACTTTCAACATAATAAAACACTCCATGATGATAATAAGCACAATGAATAAGAGGACAACATTGCATAAATATGATTGCATTCATATTAGTTCTGCATTTGCATTGTAAAATTTTCCAAGGCTGGAAACTTTCAACATGATGTTATCTCTCACTACAAGGTTGAGTACATTGGACATAACAAGAAAATAATTCATTTGCATTGAAATTTCCATTTCATATCATTAAAAATCATTATCATACATCCACTATCAGAAATCATTCACGCAAATTCATTCATTATAATATTTGCATCATAAAAAATTCAAAAAATAAAGTATTTTTCTAAAATACCATCATCATTCATAATCCATATCATACATTGAGGTCATAATAAATTCATTCTTTCATTCATCCATAATCCATCCATATATGCATTCATCACAAAAATCATTCATAATAACATCATAACACATTCATCATTATAATTCATTTCACATTTATGCATTTAGGTCACATATGTGCATAGAAAATACCAAAAATACAGAAAAGTGCACTGCATTCCAATAACGTAATAACATTTGCTACATAATCCATAACCATACATTGGAGCATGACATAAAATCATACATGCATTTGCATTCATCATCCAACCATACATAGGCATCAATTATAATCATAATTCATTTACATAATCATCCATACATCTAGGTCATTTATTCGCCTCATGAAAAATCCAAAAAGAGAGCATTATCATAAATCAATACATCTTCACGTATCATGTTCTAAATCCATTCATTCATTTATCATACATTTGGAATCCATGAAACATACATCCATTCATTAAATAATTCATATCAACACATTTAATCACATATTTGCATTACAATTAAACCATTTATGCATTCATTCATTCATCCATACACCAATATGTACATGTGAAAAATACAAAAATACAATGCATCCTATATCATTTGCATAACGAAATCCATCTCATTAATGCATCCATGACATAATCATATAGAATATCATAATCACATAGAACATAAATAAAGGAATCGATCATAAGCATCCATAATAAAAATATAAACGACATAGATCAATAAATCATCGCTACATATCATATATAACCTCAAAATAATAAAATGTCAAGTGTACAATGATGTCAAAAATTGAGAAATGATACATCAAAAATGTGGCAAAGCCAGGTCTCTAAATCAAGATATAATATATCAGATGTTACCATGAGATCTTGTAGTACTACCCCCTAAGGTTGCAGGTCTACCCCCAACATCGCTTGCCCTTGATGGTCCTTCTCCTGGACCTCCTCTAGGTGGAACTTCGCATGGTGGACCCCCTAGAAGTGGTTGCGTGACATCCCTACTGGTAGTCCGAGAATGAGAGAGAACAGATCTAGAATGAGCATAGCTGACTCTCTACTCGGCTAGCACAACCTCATAATATCTTCCCTTGTAATACTCTACCTCCTTGGTAGACTCTCATAGATCTCTGACTAGGTCACCAATCTTGACACCCGCAGCTACTGCCTAAATCCCATCAGCCACTGCTACTGCCTACTCTCCCTTCTATCGAGCGACATCTCTCTCAACTGTGAGGGTGGCTAAATGTGCCTACAGTTGTACCATATATCCTTGTACCTGTAGCTATGTTGGTGCCTATGACTGTAGCTGAGCCTAAGCCTGGGCTAACTATGCTTGCAGTGCTTGTACTTGCCCTTGTAGAGTCTAAACCTATGCATGCAAACCAACTATCTGCATCTGCTACCTCTGGGAGGGCATCCTTAGAACCACTAGCCACTATCCAGTAGGAGCTAACCTCCTCTTGGGGATGACCCCAAAATCTGATACTTCTCATCCTCCACCTCCACCATCCCCCTCTGTCTCCTCCATCATCTCAACCATCATCTCTGACCTCCTCCTCTTCCTTGTCCTCCTCACCACCATCTCTCCTTCATTACACTGCCTGTCCTACCCTCCTCCCAACCTCCAAAATGGGTGCAAGCTCATCCAGACTCAAGATCCGCAAAAAAGGATGTGTGTAAAATTACTCTGTGTAATCTACCATCATTTGAGCATCAATAATCTCTCTATGATACTACCACAAAATTGGCTGTAAACCATAGTACTCTGCATAAGCTACATCATAGTCTAGGGAAGACCCCCACTCTAGAATTTCCTGCCTCCGTCTGGAATAATGTGCCACCCCCTGTAGCATATGCTAAATTCTGGCGTACTATTTGTACACTCGACCAAAAAGAAATATCTCAATAATATATGGCATCCTACCAATCAGGTATCTGGTACAAAATACATATGGCATCTTGATGTCGTCCTTTAGTCATACCTCACAATCAAGATATGGTTGCCATATAATGGTATCCATGTCATCAAGAACCCTCTGCCAATACTCTAACTTTCCTAGCTTATGCTAGAAAAGTGGCCCTATGTAACCAAAAACATATCATCGCCCTGTTGGTTGAGCCCTCCTTCCCACTAGCCGTGTAACCACTATATGTTGTTCGGCCCAGAGCTATAATAATGTACACCCTACCGCAAGATTGCTAGCCCAAAAATATATGACCTAGTGTAAATCATGATATAGGTGTGTAAGCATGCATGAACCCAAATCATATCTGGTGCCATGGGAAATCATGCCCTCTAAAACCTTACCCCAGCCAACTAAAAAGCCCTTTGACCTACAATCAAGGTAGAGAAAACCACCAATGAATCCTTCTAGAACATAGGGTAATAGTTGATGAGACGTAATCAGCTCTCGCCAAGAAATCTCATAGTTGCCAAGGTGACCATCATGATTTTTTTTTCAAATGGAATCAGTCCCCCCTACTCCTCAAGATCATACACCACCAGGTCCCCCATGACTGGTATCCTCAAAATATGATATACGTCCTCCAGTGTAATTGTAATCTAACCAGTCGCCAAATGGAAGGTGTTGTGGTCACTATGCCACCACTCTGCAAGTGTCTTCAACAACCCCCAGTCAATTCGGTACTGGGGCATGTCAATCAAGGAAGTAAGTCCACACTAATCAATAACAACCAAATCTATTGGGAAAAGATGTGGGATCATATCCCACATATGAGGAAACCGCTCTCGAACTTGAAGAACTGCTAGGCCACCCTCCTATGATCAAATCAATGTATCAAGTCAGCACATCAATCAATCAACCTATCATCAACATATCAATTAATCAAATTAGCTCACGTGAGATTTTGATCAAACTCGAGGAGCACCTATCCTACCAATTGACTCTCATTTATCATGAGATCGATTAACATCAATCAACCTATCTTTGACTCTCATTTGTCATGAGATCAATCAATCAACCATCCTTATCTATCATATCATTGTTCCTTGCCTATCATAAGGATGATTATCAATCTATCAATCAACATCATCCTATCATTGGCTGATGTGATCATCAACAATCAAAATTTGGCAGGAATAATTCAAAATCATCATTTTTGGCTCAATGCGCTAAAATAGGGTTTCTATGAGCTAATCTACCAGATGCGCTAGAAAATTTACTGGATGCACTGGAATAGGCCTTCTATGTGCCAGTTCTTGGATACACTAGAAAATGACCTCTATGTACTGGAATAGGGTCTCAATGCACCGTTTCCCAAATGTGATAATTGCACTACCCTATGCGCTACACTATCCTATCTATGCGCTAGAATCCCTATGTGCTACTCTAGCAACCTAATGGGCTAAAGAGACATCTTTATGTGCCAATGTATTTTTGGACCTAAACCTAACCCTATGCATTGCTACAGTGACTCTATGTGTTGTATCGGGTACTTGATGCACTATTTTCCTAACCCTATGCACTAAAACGTGTGGAAATTCAAATTTTTAAAATGCAAAAAGCGAGAAAATTGTTGGAAAAATAAGGATAGACAATTGAGATGGGGGGGGGTGAATTAGTTGTTATGAAAATAAAAACTATACAACATTAACTAATCCTTATATAACAAATCTAATAATTAGTAGTGCAAGTATAAGAACAACACATCAGAGACATATGAACACCAAGACTTTATATGTGGAAACCCTATTAGGGAAAAAACCATGGTGGATGTTAGTCCACAAGATTATACCCTATTAGAAGTATAATGAAGAATAAAAATAGAATGAACTTGCATTCAAGCACACTACCTAGAGCACACTGCTCAAAGGGAAGGCTCACTACCTTACATATAGTAATCAGATTAAATCCATCTGATGAACTTGAACTAAGAAAATAGCTTATGAAAACACCTGATTATAGTTCCAGTTAGGCACACAAAAATTCTTCAAACTCTTCCAAACTCTACTCTGAATGATCAAACTAGTATTCGCACTTGTACATCACTTGTACACTTGATAACTTCTCCTAAATGAGGAAAACAATCTTGTATATATATCCACTAGACGAATTTGCATCCACTATTCAGTTGGCGACAAATAAAGAATAAATTACAACTCTCAGCCTTGATACATGAATAAATTTCAATGTGTACCAACACAGGTTGGTCACAACATAGTGAGGACCCAAACAAACATCTCCAAACATTCCAAAAAATAAAATATTAATCCTCATGGATCCGCAACATGCTAACACCACAATGTCAGCCAAGAAAATGGACACTTGGGCACATATCGGAAAAATCTCCAATCATGAACACTCCAATAACTGCAGATGTACACCAAGGATAGAGTACAATATAGACTCATCCATGAATGTCATAGGTACATGCGTAACACATGATATTACCATAATTTCATCTTCTTTGACCAAGAACACCATCTACAAAAACTGAATAACTATAGGTACATAGATCTTCACAAATTCCACAAAAATTTATGCGCACCTCTAAAAATTTTGGACAACATACTAGAAAGGTTCAACAAAAAACCCTTTGAAGCACACCTTCAGATCTTCAACACATAGAGCTTTCCAACATTCTGACCTTCTTAGCTGCACCAGCTGCCTGTACTATATATTTTACAATTTTCTCAATCTCCTCGACATATATAGCCTTAAGCAGATTAAGATGCTAATAGTGTTGACATCAATGACAACAATATATCAACAAAACAACCACAACATCCAAAAATCTCCCCCTTTGGCATTGATGAAAACACATGATGTGAAAAATAATACCATCAACCCAACTAACTCTTCTTCAACAATCTCGCCATGAGATTGTGCACATTTTTTCTTGTTTCCTTCATTGCTCTTCTTTCCCATTTTTTCACATTGCTTCTCTCCCCCTTTGACATCAATGGAAAAGGTACATATGCTTTGATTTGAATTTTCAAAACATCTGACTACTCCCCCTGAGTAGTAGTCACCAAAACATCAATCCAGAATAACATATAGCAATGAATTCATAGACTGATGCAAATACTTGCATCTTAGTTCTAATTAGGAGGGGAAATTACCCCTAAATTTCCTCTAAGGTACTCAAAAGTATCCTTAGGCAACGACTTTGTTAAGATATCTGCAATCTACTTTTTGGTAGGTATGTACTCCAGTCTGACTTATTTTTCACTTACTTTGTCGCTCAAGAAGTGATACTTGATGGATATATTCTTTGTCTTTGAATGCAATACTAGATTCTTATAAATGTTAATGCTGTTTGAATTGTCATAGAATTTAGAAATGGGTTCTTCATACTCAATTCTGACATCTCTCTGTTGAGAAATTATGTCTCAACTTCCAGTTTTCAGCCTCAAACATTTTGGACTTGGTGAAAAATGTTTCTTTTCTACCCTTTATCACTTTACCATGGCGGTCTGGCATTGCCTTGGTGGTACTATAGTTGTAGGCTTGGACATTACCGCCTTACCGCGGGTGGTGGGTCCACTCACTAGGGTGAGACTGCCTGTGGTCCGTTTGGCGGTTACCGCCCTATTGTGGGGTGGCCTGTCCGCCCCCACAGTAGCGCGGTTTGACCACTAATAGTTATTCTTGGTGGTCACCACCACACCTTGGGTCTACTCTAACCGAGCAGCGATAGTGCGGTGTAGACAAAGGGGCGAGCTCAGTGTCACATACCGCCTTATCGCAGATGGGTCGGTTGGACTTGACCATAGCGCGAGGTATCTTTGACGAGCTTGGTGGAATCAAAGGGTGAGCTCGGACGAGCTCACCGCATTACTGCAGATTGAGTCGACTGGAGTTGCGGTAGCATGGGAAAGTTAAGGACTAGCTCAGATGGACAAACCGCTACACCACGAATGGTTCAGTTGGACTCAGCGGTAGTGTGGGGAAGCTTGGGTGAGCTTGGAAGAGCTCACCACATTACCTCAGATGGGTAGGGTCAGCTCGACAGTGGAGTGATAGATAATTAGATGGGTCAGATGAGCTTAGACTAGGTTTTGACCAAGTTAGACTCGAAGTCAGAAGTGATAGATGAATGGGATGAGGATATGTGGCTCAGTGTCAGAGCGATAATTGGCTAAAGGCCAAAAAAGTTAGAACAGTTATTGCAGGTCGACTCAAGGTGGCGGACATGACCCGATTTGGGTAATGATAGTTAATGCCTAGGTGGCTTGATACAGGTAGATCGACATGGGTAGATTGGTTGCATGATTGGATGAGAGATTCATGAACTTGATGATTGGTGATTGGTTCTTGACATTGAATGCAATGTATAACTTTCTAATTCGAGTATAATATATTGCATATAGGTCGTATAGCTGAAAGAAGAAATGTATGTTAGAAATAACATTGTAACAGTGAGAACTAACTCTAAACTACTGTGAGCTGATCAAAGAAGACTGAGGTTTTTTATATGTAACTTTTTTACTGTAATAAAAAAATGGTCTTGCTTGGTGTGGTGGGTTTTTAACCTGTAAAGGTTTTCCCACGTATATCTTGTGTCAACTGTGAATGCTTAATTCTAGCTTTCTATTCTATGATGGTTGTATTTATCTCAAGTAGTTTTAAAAGCTATTAGAACCTATTTTTTATCTTCTCTTCTGTTGTATTAGTGTTAAGGGAATGTTTTCCGCACTGTTGGGTCATTAGATCCATCCCTATTTTCCCTTCAACTGGTATCAAAGCTTGGCCAGTTGTGCTATCCTTGAGAGAAATCTCATTTTTTTGTGCTAATACTATTTCAGTGGGAGTCTTGCATTGTTAAAACTTGTTTATGTTTGAGATGGCGAGTACGTCAGGTAGAATAGATATTGAAAATTTTAATGGCAGCAACTTTGAGTTATGGAAACTCAAAATGGAAGACTTACTGGTGGATAGAGAACTCTGGTGAGTAGTGTCTGGAACTAAGCCACAAACTATGACACAAGAGGCTTGGGATCTTGCTGATAGGAAAGCAAGAGGTCTGATAAGACCGAGTCTGGCCAATTTTGTACTCTTGAACATCCATGAGGAGTAGTCTATAGCTTCATTGTGGAAGAATCTTGGTGATATTTATCAGGGAAAGTCTCTGGTAAATAAGTTATTCTTGAGGAAGAAGTTGTACTCCTTGAAAATGGAAGAAGGTGCATTTGTTGCAGACCATCTGAACTCATTTAATATGAGTGTTACTCAGCTGGTGTCTGTAGGTGTAAATACTAAGGAGGAGGACCATTGCATGCTCTTGTTGTGTTCATTACCTGACAGTTGGGATTATCTGGTGATGGCTATTGGAAGCACAACCATTGCATTCAAGATGGATGACGTGGTTGCTTCACTTTTGTCTAAAGAAATGTGAAGGAAGTATTTTGAGATGGCCAAAGAGGCTCTTGCTATTTGAGGTAGACCAAAGGAGAAAGGCAAGAAGTCGAAATTCAAATCTACAGGGAGATCAAAGTCTCCTAGTAAAATGTTCAAGGTGAGATGCTGGAATTGTGGGAAACCTGGTCATATCCGAAAGGATTGCAAGGAGAAGAAGAAGAAGAATGCTTCTGACAATGAATCTTCTCAAAGTGATGTAGAAACCTTCATTGCAGCAGCCTTGACAACTCAGGCATCAGATGATTTCTGGTTGGTTGACTCAGGTGCATCCTTTCACATGACATCCAATAGAAAATGGTTCTCTAAATATGAGAAGTATGATGATGGAGAGGTGTACTTGGAAAGTGACTCAATGTTGGAGATAGTTGGCAGAGGAAGAGTCAGAATTTAGCTTCCTAATGGGAGAGTCAAAGGTATTGGTGGCATACTGCATATACCAAGTTTGGCTCAAAATCATCTTTCTATTAGTAAGTTAAATGATGCTGGTGTAAAAGTTTCTTTCTCAAGTAAGGATGTAAAATGGCTAGAGGTGCAATGGTGCTAGCTAAGTGTGTTCGTACTAGAACTCTGTATAAGTTGGATGCACATCCTGTTCAATGTAATAGTGCCTCTGTAAAGTCAAGAAAATCAGTCCCTGTAGAGAGAGATGAAGACCCTTCTCAATCTGCAAATGCTTTGGAAGTAAAACTCCAAGTAGAGAAGACTATGTTGTGGCATCATAGGCTAGGTCAAATACGTGAGAAAGGTTTAAAAACCTTGAAGAATAAAAATCTTGTAGAAGGGCTTGATGACTATAATCTTGAGTTCGATTTTTTGCGAACATTGCATCTATGGAAAACAACACTACGTTTATTTTTATTCTAGTCCTCATAAATCTTTTGGTATACTGGATTATGTCCATTTAGATGTGTTTGGTCCAGTTAATGTTCCTTGATTATCAAAGTCTAGATAATATGTTTCTTTTATTGATGACTATTCCAGAAGGGCATTTGTATACTTTCTTAAAAGTAAATCAGAAGTGTTCAGTCGGTTTAAAGAATTTAAATCTTTGGTAGAGAATCAAACTGGAAGGAAAATTAAATGTTTGAGGACAGACAATGGTGGTGAATTTTGTTCTACAGAATTTGAAAGGTATTGCACTAATCATGGAATTAAAATGCATAAGACAACGCCTTACACTCCACAACAGAATGGAGTTGCTAAAAGGCTGAACATGATGTTGATGAAAAAGGTAAGGAGTATGTTGAGTGGTGCTAGTCTAGAGCAGAATTTCTGGGCTGAGGCTGTGGCTACAACATGTTATCTAATAAATCAATCTCCTTGCTCTACTCTTGTTGATAAGATGCCTTTGGAGGCATGGTCTGGTAAGAAGCCCTCTCTGAGGCATGTTCGTATCTTTGACTGTGAGGCATATGTTTATGTGCCAAATGAAAAGAGATCGAAATTGGATAACAAGTTTGTCAAATGTATTCTCATCAGCTATGGAGTTGGTGTGAAGGGATACAAGCTTTGGAACCCTATTATTGAGAAAGTTTTGTACAATAGAAGCATGATATTTCATGAGCTAAAACCTTTAGTAAGTGATCAACACCTTGAGACAAATCAGAGTGACAGGAAGAAAGATGCAGTTGAGATTCCCCAAACTCTAGAAAGGGAAGAGCTGCATGGTGTAACTGAGACTGAGGAGCGCTCAAGTAGCTTTGGAAGTTCTGATGATGAATAATCACAACCTCAGCCTATAAGGAGATCTACACGAGAAAAACAACAACCTGAAAGGTATGGTTTCTCATTGTTAAATTTGAACTGTGCCTATGCCTTAATTACTAGCACTAATGAACCTAGGACTGTAAAAGAAGCAATCAACATGTTTGATTCAAATTCTTGGCTTGAAGCCATGAATGAAGAAATGGATTCAATGAAGAAGAATGATACCTGGGATTTGGTACCATTGCCAAAAGAGCGAAAGCCTGTTGGCTGTAAGTGGATATTGAAAAAGAAGACAACCATTGGTGGCAGTGTTGAGAAGTATAAGGCATGACTTGTTGCAAAGGGATTTTCCCAAATTGAGGGAATGGATTATGGAGAGATTTTTTCCCCTATAGAAAAGATGACATCCATCAGATTTTTGTTATCACTACCAGTTGTATATGACTTTGAAGTTGAGCAGATGGATGTGAAGACAATGTTTCTCCATGGTGAGCTGGAAGAAGAAATTTATATGTCCCAGCCTGAGCATTTCATTGTAAAAGGTAAACAAAATCTGGTCTGTAAGTTAAATAAATCTCTATATGGTTTGAAGCAGTATCCGAGAATGTGGTACCATAAATTTGACACATTTGTGTTGTCTATGGGATTTGTAAGATAGAAATCTGATCATTGTGTTTATCATAAATCTGAGAATGATAATGTGCTTATTATTACAATGTACGTGGATGATATGTTATTCATAGGAAATAGCAAGACTATGATTTCTGATCTTAAATCACAATTGTCTACAAAGTTCAAAATGAACGATCTTGGTGCAACAAGGTACATTATTGGAATGGAGATAACCAAGGACAGAACAAGAAGAAAGATTTGGGTAAGTCAGTGTAAGTATGTGAACACCATTTTGGAAAGGTTTGGTATGATTGATTGAAAGCAACTAGTTGTTCCAGTCATGCAGGGAACAAAACTATCTATTGAAGACTGTCCAAAATATTCTATTGAGATGGAGGACATGACCAGTGTGCCCTATGCAAGTGTTTTTAGTAGTTTGATGAATGATATGGTCTATAATAGACTAGACATTTCCCAAGAAGTGGGAGTTTTAAGTTGATTTATGGAAAATCTGAGATCACATTGGGATGTTGTGAAGAGAGTATTCAGGTATTTGAAAGGGACTTTAGATTATGCTCTGTGTTACCATGGAAGTTTGGTTGCATCATAGAGGACTCTCAAAATTCAAGGATATGTTGATTCTGATTGGGTAGGGGACATTGACAGCAAGAGATCCACCAGTGGATATATGTTCATGCTTAATGGTGGAGCTCTCAGTTGGATGAGCAAGAGATAGGATGTAGTTGCTTTATCCATGATGGAGGCAGAGTATATGGCTGCAACTCATGCCTGCAAGGAAGTAGTTTGGCTAAGGCATTTGTGTTCAGACATTGGTTTGAATGCAGGACAGATCACTATTTACTATGGCAGTCAAAGTGCCATTTGTTTGGCAAAGAATCTGACTTTCCATGCCAAAACGAAGCACATTGATGTACAATTTCACTTCGTGAGAGACATGGTGGAAGATGGAAGGGTCTATCTTGAAAAGGTTGACACTTTGAAGAATGTTGTAGATGCTTTGACAAAGCCCGTGAGCACAAACAAGTTCAAATGGTGCGTAGAATCGATGGGCCTTGGGCCTATGACCGTCAGTGATTTTTCAAAGTCTTGAGGAAGCTATAAGTCTTCGCCAAGTTGGAGCTTGTTGAGAAATTGTGTCTCAACTTCCATTTTTGAGCCTCAGACATTTTGGATTTGGCGAAAAATGTTTCTTTTCTTCCCTTTACTACTTTACTGTGACGACCAAGCATTGCCTTGGCAGTACTGCGGTTGCAGGCTTGGTCGTTACCACCTTACCACAAGCGATGGGTCCACTCACCGCAATGACCGCGGTGAGACCACCTGTGGTCTGTTTGACAATTACCGCCCTACTAGGGGGTGGCATGTCGGCCCCCTTGATAGCATGGTTTGACCGCTAACGGTTATTCTCGGTGATCACCGCCACACTGTGGGTCTACTCTAACCGGGCAGCAGTAGCATGGTACAGACAAAGGGGCGAGCTTGGTGTCACATACCACCTTATCGTGAATGGGTTGGTTGGACTCCGCGGTAGAACGGGGTATCTTTGGCGAGCTCGGTGGAGTTGAAGGGTGAGCTCAGATGAGCTCACCGGATTATCGCGGGTCAAGTCAGATGGAGCTGCGGTAGTGCGGGCAAGTTAAGGATGAGCTTAGATGGCCAAACTGCCACACCATGAATGGGTCGATTAGACTCGACGTTAGTGTGGGGAAGCTTGGGTGAGCTCAATAGAGCTCACTGCATTACCTCAGATGGGTAGGGTCAGCTCGGTGGTGGAGTGGTAGATATTTAGATGGGTCAGATGAGCTCGAACCAGGTTTTGACCAAGTTGGACTCGAAGTCAAAAGTGATAGATGAATGGGATGCAAGCACGTGGCTCAGTGTCAGAGCGATAATTGGCTAAAGGCCAAAGAAGTTACAACAATTATTGCAGGTCAACTCAAGGTGGTAGATAAGACCTGATTTGGGTAATGATAGTTAATGCCTGAGTGGCTCAATGTAGGAAGATCAACATGGGCAGATCGGTTGTGTGATTGGATGAGAGATTCATGAACCTGATGATCAGTGATTGGTTGATGACATTAAATGCAATGTATGCATTTCTAAGTTGAGTACAATATATTGCATATGTCAACTAAGAGCATATAGGTCGGATAGCTAAAAGAAGAAATGTATGTTAGAAATAACATTGTAACAGTGAGAACTAACTCTAAGCTACTATGAGTTGATCAGAGAAGATTGAGTTTTTTATATGTAAATTTTTTATTGTAATAAAAATAAGTCTTGCTTGGTGTGGTGGGTTTTTTACCTCTAAAGGTTTTCCCACATATATCTTGCGTCAATTATGAATGCTTAATTATGGCTTTCTATTCTATGATGGTTGTATTTATCTCAAGTAGTTTTAAAAGCTAGTAGAACCTATTTTTTCTCTTCTCTTCTATTGTATTAGTGTTAAGGGAATTTTTTCCGCACTGTTGGGTCATTAGATCCATCCCTGTTTTCCCTTCACTCTCAACATTTGCTTCATCCATGATACTTGGGTACAACTATTTGTAGTAGCAATGTAGTCTGCCTCAGTAGTAGATAATGAAATTGAGTTTTTATTTTTTCTTAACCAAGATACCAGCTTCTTACCTAAGAAGAATGCACCACCACTGGTACTCTTCCTGTCATCTACATCTCCTACCCAATCAGCATCAGTAAAAGCACTTAGAGTAAGATCATCATTCTTAGGATACCAAAGACCAAGATCAACTATCCCTTTTAGATATCTGAATATTCTTTTCACAACAGTCACATGGGACTCTTTAGGATCAACTTGAAATCTAGCAACCATGTACACAACATTCATTATGTCTAGTCTAGTTTGATTCAAGTAGAGTAATTCGCCAATCATTGACCTGTATCTTGTCTGATTTTCTTTGGGAGTATCATATTTCTGTGTAAGTTTGCATCCGGTCACCATAGGTGTACCAACTGGTTTTGCATCTTTGATGCCAAACTTTTTAAGTAATTATTTCACATAATTAGATTGAGATACAAAGATTCCATCATCTAATTGAGTAATTCTCAATCCTTAAAAGAATTTTAGCTCTCCTATCATTTACATTTCAAATTCACTTTTCATTTCATCGGCAAACTTCATACACAAATCATCATCACCTTCAAAGATAATATCATCAACAAAGACTTCAATGATCAATTCTTTGCTTTGATCCAATTTGAAATACAAATTGTTGTCAATAGTACCTTTATTGAATCCAAGTTTCAACAAGTATTTGTCCAATATAGCATACCAAACTCTATGGGCTTGCTTTAGTCCATAAAGAGATTTCTTCAATCAGCATACCATGTCCTTTTCATCAGTCAACTGAAATCCATCTGGTTGTTCAACATAGACTTATTCTTCTAGTTCACCATTCAAAAATGTTGACTTCACATCCATCTGATATACTTTGTAGTTCTTGAAATTAGCATAAGCAAGAAATAGTCTAATAGCCTCAATTCTAGCAACATGAGAAAATTTTTCTTCAAAATCAATACCTTCCATCTGTGAGTAACCTTTGCAAACCAATCTTGCTTTGTTTCTAACAAAATCACCTTGTTCATTCAGCTTATTCCAGAACACCCACTTGGTTCCAATCACATTTTTATTCTGAGGTCTAGGAACAAGATCCCATGTACTATTCTTTTTTATCTACAACAGTTCTTCTTTCATGGCTTCCATCCAATATCCATCCTTGCATGCTTCACTTATATTTCTAGGTTCAACTTTAGAAATTAGACAATATTCTTCTAGTTTGTACACCTTTGGTTTTGTCTCCTATGATCTGACTATCAGAATGATTTCTTCTCACATACTTAGGAGTTTTGAAGTTTTCTCTTACCTCTTCTTGTGATCTTTCTTCTACACTTTTTCTTGCTTCTGCTTCTTGATTTCCTTGATTCATCGAAACAATCTGAAGTTTATTCTATGTCTGAGCATCATTGCCAACATCATCATGTTGATCATCTAAATCATAATCACCGACTCTAGATGATTTACCAATATCTTCATCACCCTTAACATTTTCACTTTCAACCACTTTCTTCAACCTTTTATTAAAGAATCGATAAGCTTTACTTTTAATAGAGTATCCTAGGAAGATTCCTTCATCACTTCTAGCATCAAACTTACCTATATCATCATCTCTCTTGATGTAGCATTTGCTTCCAATTTTTTTGAAGTATTTGACAATAGGCTTATAACCAAACCATATTTCAAAAGGTGTTCTACCAGAATTATTGTTGATATTCACCCTATTAATAGTATACACAGTAGTACTTGTAGCTTCTCTCCAGTAGAAATGAGGAACATTTTCTTCCAACATCATGGTTCTAGCAGTGTCTAGAATGGTTATGTTCTTTCTTTCAACAACTTCAATCTGTTGAGGGTTTCGGGGAGTAGATAGTTGTCCTTGAATTCCATGCTCTTCACAAAAAGAATTGAATTCATGTGAAGTAAATTCACCACCTTTGTCTGACCTTAGAAATTTGATCTTTTGACCTATCTCATTCTCTGCCATAGCTTTAAATTTTTTGAACTTTTCTAATGCTTCATGTTTTTCTCTCAAGAAAGCGACCCATATCATTCTAGAATAATCATCAATGAGTAACATAAAGTACCTTTCACCTTGTAGGCTTCTAATTCTGGAAGGACAACATAGATCAGTATGTATCAAATCGAGTACTCTATTAGATCTGTACTATTTTCTTTGGAAGGAATTTATTGTTTTCTTTCCTATCTGACATTCCTTCCACATAGTGTTAGTAGGCTTCACTAACTTAGGTAAATATTTGACTGCTTGAGTAGAACTTATCTTGAAAATGTTATCAAAGTTCACATGACATAATCTCCTATGCCATAACCAGCTTACATCAATTTGAGCAATCAAACAACTTTTACCAGCAGTAGTTAAATGAAAGATATTACCTTTTGTCTTTGTTTTTGAAGTGATTATATTTCCTAAACTTCTGGTTATTCTGCACTTACCATTCTTGAACTGTAGATTGTATCCTTTTTCTACCATTTGTCCAACACTCAACAAGTTATATTTTAGGCCTTCTACATAAATAAAATCATCAGTGTTGTGCTTACCACCAAAAGAAATAGTGCCTCTGCCACGAATCACACTAAAAGTGTTGTCACTGAACCTCACTACACCATCATAGTTTTCCAAGCTTACAAATTTTCTTTTGTCACCAGTCATATGATGTGAGCATCCACTGTCAATTACCCACTCATCTTTCTCTTCAACTTTGGCTGCAAGAGCTTTCTCAACATTTACATTACTATGAAATTTAGTGGACACCTGACCATTTTATTTGATAGTAATAAATATCCATTCATCTTCATTTCTAGTTTCTTTATTAGATTCTTCATCATTTACACCTTCTTTAGCATAATAACACTTTCTTTGAATCTAGTATTCTCAAGCTTATATTTTGAAACTCTTTCAGGACATCTAGAAGCAAAATGACCTATCTTACTACAAGAAAAGCAATTAATAGGTAAATTTCCTTTGTACTGACCATGACCTTTTGATTCTCTTTTCACAATCAATGCTTCTAGTTCTTCCAATTCCCTTTCTTCATCTTCAGTCCACTTCATCTCATATTCATATATGAATGTTCTCTAGGAACTCTCTCCTGAATCATATATCTTTTTCTCAGATATAGTGGCCTTGAAAGAAGATTTAGTCTTAGGAGCAGACTCATCAAATTCACTTAATTCAAATGCAACAAGTTTTCCAATCAACATGTCTTTTGTAATATTTGTCACTGTTATGAGTTCATTAATAGCATGAGATTTTGTCTTTTAGAAAGGGGGCATAGATCTAAGTATCTTAGCCACAATTTCATCATCATTCATAGTTCCACTGACACATCTAATCTCCATCACCAATTCATTTATCTTATGCCAGAAGGAAAATATGTTCTCATCTTCACTCATCTTCAGGCTCTCCCATTTTCCTTTTAGACTTTGTAGCTTAGCAATTTTCACTAGTGCATATCCTTCATACAATGTTTCCAAATTTTTCCAAATCTGGTATGCAGTCTTCAATCCCATCACATTTTTAATTTTTGAATCTGTCAAAGTGCTCACCAGTATTTCTACTTACCTAGTATTAATTTCTTATTGCTTGATCTCATCTTCAAAGGAGGGACCATTCTAAGGAATATTATATGCAATTTGTGTCATCTTCCAGAAAGGTTCACCAATGCACCTCAAAGGAAATTCCATCTTGAATTTCCATAGAGAGTAGTTTGTACCATCGAATCTAGGAATATCCCTCTTAAATGATGCCATCTTGGATCACCTCAAGATGTTAAGCTTCTTTCAAAGGAACTAGCTCTGATACCAATTGTTGGAAAAACAAGGATAGACAATTGAGAGGGGGGGGGGGTCAATTAGTTGTTACCAAAATCAAACTTATACAACATTAACCAATCCTTATATCATATATCTGATAATTAGAACAGTGCAAGCATAAGAAAAACACATCAGAGACACATGAACACCAAGATTTTATACGTGGAAACCCTGTTAGGGGAAAATACACAATGGATGTTAGTCCACAAGATTATACCCTATTAGAAGTATAATGAAGAATAAAAAGACAATGCACTTACATTCAGGCACACTTCCTAGAGCACACTACTCAAAGGGAAGGAACACTACCTTACATATAGTAATCAAATTAAATCCATCTGATGAATTTGAACTGAGAAAATAGCTTATGGGAAAGCCTGATTACAATTCTAGTTAGGTACACAAAAATTCTTCAAACTCTTCCACACTCTGATCTGAATGATTGGACCTTTATTCACACTTTTACATCACTTTTACAATCGAGCACTTGTCCTAAATGAGGAAAAAAATCTTGTATATATATCTGCTACATGAATTTGCATCCACTATTCAATCAGCCACAAATAAAGAATAAATTACAACTGTCAGCCTTGATACATGAATAAATTTCAATGCGTACCAACACAAGTCTGTCACATCATAGTGAGGACCCAAAGAAACATCTCCAAACATGCCAAACAATAAAATATTAATCTTCATGGATCCGCAACACGCTAACACCACAATGTCGGCCAAGAACATGAACACTCAGGCACATATCGGAAAAATCTTCGATCATGAACACTCCAATCATTGTGGACATACAAGAAGGATAGAGTATAATCTAGACTCATCCATGAATGCCATAAGTACATGCAAAACACATGATATTACTATAATTCATTCACTTCAACCAGGAACACCATCTATAGAAAGTGAATAACTATATGCACACAAATCTTCATAACTTCCACAAAACTTTATGCGTGCCTCTGAAACTTTCAGATAATATACTAGAAAGGTTCAACAACAAACCCTTTGAAGCGCACCTTCAAATCTTCAACACACAAAGCTTTCCAACATTCTAACCTTCTCAGCTCCATTGGCTACTTGTACTATATTTTTTACAATTTTCTCAATCTCCTCGGCATATATAGCCTTAAGAAGATTAAGATGCTAATATTTTTTACATCAATGAAAACAATATATGAGAAACAAAACTACAACATCCAACAAAAAATTGAATTCAAAATTTGAAAGGAGCAGTTCTCGGGGTACGTACCAGAGGTCCGTATGCAGTTGGACGCTGGCGGTGGTGAACTCGCTCAAATATGTGAGTGTGGTGCAGAATCCTATTCATTTTGGATCTCTTCTCTCTCTCAAGTTTTGAAAGGAAAAGTTACGAATGAGTTTTATTTCACCCATTTTGACATTTTAAGGGCTAATTAAGGGGTAATTATGGTGGCATTTATTTAATTTTTCAAAAGGGGCCTTTTAATCAACTAATCAACAATGTGGCTAGACTCTAATCATTATTGAGAGATAAATCAAGTCAACCTCATCAAATTTGATGATCATCAACATATCAGTGAAAAATCATTTAATCATTGAATTTTTTCCAAAATTAAAAAAATCCCCGATTTATCTCCCAAGGGAGCACCCTTTCTTCATCACTGCAAAATCAGCATCTGGGGCATGTCAAATTTTTTAACATCGCGGTCTGACAAATTTTTATTTGAAACAATGCATCTGTGCATATCACTTCAAAGAGGGGAAAAATGTATGCACGTAAAAATGGTTTCAAGCACAATTAATTAAATACTTTTTATTTAATTAATAAATCCTAATTCTTCTACTATTATAAATAAATTGATAAATTTATTTATATGGTTCATTCCCTAAATTTTTCTTTTCCAAAAATCACTATCCTCTTAAATTAATTGAATGCACAAATTTAAAATAGTTTGTCATTTAATTTCCCTCTTCCATTTAAATTTAAATTTTTAATTCAAATTGGCACATGTCTACATATTTCTTCTAACCACCTCCAACTCATCTTGCCACCTCATCATATGCCACACATTTTCATTTATTTCTAATTTTTAATTAGGAATATTGTCTCTAACCTCTCAACCTCCTAACTTCTTGGGAGACACATGGCTCCTTCTGTTAAATGATGCTCTTGGACACTTGGAAGATTGACTCTTCAAAATGTAGCAACCTCCATGAGTTCCTCCAACCTCTTTGTGCTCAGCCATTGATGCCTCAGGATCACGATCTCGACCATCCATCTTTGCCACATCATCTCAAGCCCGAAAAAATATATAAATAGAGAGCATTTCTACAACTTTTCATAAGGATATTTTGACAAGTTTATGCTACAGAAATCTTAAGATCATTTGTAGAGCATTCTAGTTAGCTTTAAGCATTTTATTTCATACAATGTTATCATAGCAATTTCATTTTAGCATTTTAGTTTATTGTATCTTTTATACAACATTACCATTAGATTTTCATTATAAGTCTTACCATCATTTCAATTACAACAATAACTCCTCATAGGATCATCCAACATTTAAGTATCAAAAATCCAAAAAAATATAGTGATGTAGGCATGTAGTTTGTATTTCACAACATCTTCTCATTTCTTGGGTTGTCATCTTTGTAGATTCATGTGCAACACTTTAATAGATCTGAGAGCATGAATCTCAAAGGTCCTTAATACTAGAGAACCATGGAATGATTTGAAAGGATAGTAGTAGCAATTTAATTCTTTTCTTTATATTTCTTTTATGTGATACATTGCATGGATGTGTGTGTTCAGTTTTATTAACTAATTACTCTCATTGGTACACTTTAAAACTACACACAGGCATGATTTATTTTTGCATTTTTTCTTGGTTCTTATTGCAGCCTTATTACTTCATACGATGTGTTTGTCGCTTTGTGGGTGATATTGGGTTTAATTTTCTTCATGAAAGTGATCTATCTTAGCATATTACATTCCTCTTAGTGGCCTGATGCAACACACTGCATCCCCTAAGTTGCAAATTTTCTATTCTTTGATTGGTCCTCTCTTGGAGACATTAGACACAATGTTCCCTAAGTTGAAGACCTCACATGAACTAAGAAAGACTCCTTTGAAAATTCTTTTGTATTTTTCATTTTTCATTTTTTTTAATATTTTGCATATATGTCCACCTTGCATAACACAACTTGCATGCATGTGGTTCCATCCCACACTTGTTCATGAGCTCCAAGCATACAAAGCTTTCCTTGTCTCATTAATTTATGAGCTATTTAATTTAAATACTTTTTTGCAAATAAAAATTAAAAATCCCACAAATAATTTTCATACACACACATAGAGAGAAAGGAACACAAATTCAAGCCCAGATTGGAGTGTGCAACTGAAAAATCTTTTGTATTATTTAATGAAAAATCAAGCTATTACACTCCAATCAAAGTTGAAGGGTGTAACAAGCCATATGAAACCCCTAGAAATCACACTCAATCTGATTTGCAGCAGAAAATCAAAGCTTGGAGTCAATCTTCTCTCCCACACCTGCAACTTCAAAATATTCCACAAACAATGTCTTCAATCTGCACAAATTGTGCTGATTTTTCCTCTGCCAACACACTCAAATATTTCAATCCCACAAATAAATCTCCATCTAAATATGAGAAACACCCTTCTTCTCTACCTGTATTTTTCTCTTCGGAAAAACTAACTCCAAAATGAAAGAAATTCACTTTTATCTTCTCATGCTTTCTTGGAATGACATTTCCAATGCATTTCATTTACATTTTGCTTGCATTCCAAAACCCCCAAGGAAAATCAATTCCTACCTCCAAGAAAGGAAAATAAAATATAATTTAATATTCAATCTTGAATAAAATATGTATTTTAATCTTCCAAACTTAGGCCAAATAAAATATCACTTTAAAATGGCTTTAATGCTTTTACAAATAAAGCAAAAAAGCAGATTCCTCAACCTGGGCGCCCACCTCTTGGGTTCCTATTTTTTAGGAGCTGTGGAAATTTAAAATTTGAGTTACAAATGGCTTTAATGGATCCAATAAATCCACACCATAAATTTCTTTTTTCTGCTTTTTTAGTTTTAAAGCATATTCTCCGTGATTTCTCTTCACCAATTTGACCAAATTTGAAATCAAGTCCAAATTCTAATTTTCCCACATCACAAAATATTTAATTTCACACAAAAATATGAATTTCAATAATCAAACATGAAATCCAGCACACCAAAATTGAAAAATTCAAAAATAAAACCACATCACTCATGAAGCTCTAAACCTTGTCTTTTTTGGCACCTTATCAAAGTTATCAGGAGGTATAACTTTGGTATGATTAAGCAGGAAGCGTAACCAGAAATACAACTTTCCCCATAGCCACCTGTGTGTGTGTGTGTGTGTGAGTGCATACCATCCATGAGTGTATGTTCCTCACCCTTTTGGCATTCTCACTCGGTGGATAGCCTGAAGTTTCATAGCGTCAGATTGAGTACGCTTCTTTCTGGACAAACAACCTAGATTTGATCCACAACTAGTTGGACAAATGGTCAAAGCTTGATTTGACATTACCTTTCCTTTCATTCTTTCAAATCATTTTCTTGTGTGATCTTTTTTGCTAATGTTTGGTTTACCATGGGATCTTGATCCTAGGGTCTTGATCATTACTCTTGATTATTGTTGTCTCATCTTGCCAACATGAGTACATATGGATCCCTCTCGATATGCATGTCTTGGCTACTTTAGTGTGAGTTTGAAGCAAGTTAATTCTCTCACTAAAGTGGGGGCTAAATGTGTCACAAAAAAATGTATCCTTGAAACTTTTCACTCATTTGGGCCTTTCCTATGGATTTTGGCTTGATTTTTCCTAGATTTAATGTTGTAATGTGGCCAACACATTCACATGAAGCCTTAACCGCTTGCAAATCAATAAAAACCTAAATTTGTCTTGTAAAGGTGTTGGGAAGTGTTGTAATTCATTTTTCCACATTTTGAGGACCTTTCCATCATATTTCACCTAAGCAACCTCTTTTTATCATTTACCAAGTCTTATTTCAAAGTGTTGTAAAGAGTTGTAACAAACTCTCACACTTTCCTAGGCTTTTCATTAATAAATTAACCCTTTCTTATGATAAAATGACCCCTTAATGCACTTATAGGTCCTACTTAAGTTTGTTTCGAAAGACAATCCTATTAAGAAAAATTAATCACATTTAAATTCTCGACATCCAATTGAAATTTCCCAAGTGAACTAAGTCACCACTTTAGGCGACTTAGTTCCATTTGGCATAAAAATCAAATTTAATCTAAAATTCTAGCGGGATATTGTCTCATAAACCCTAAGGTCAGCTTGTGATGTTTTATTTTTGGGAAATTAGGGCACAACATGTATAAATAAAGGGTTTTCCCCTCATTTTCATCCCACTTGAATCATCACAAGCAATCAAGCAATCTATCTTCTCAAGCAAGCATCAAGAACTCAAGCACTCTAAGCACTTCAAGAACAATCCATTGGAGTTGATCACTTGCATATCTTCAGACTTCTCCAACAAGGGCTTGGTGGGTTTTTGTGCTTAAATGTTATTCAATCATCTTTCCCTTTACATTCTATTTCATATATAGGGTTTGATTACCAAAATGGGGTTTGACTAAGGAAAACCCTTATTCTCTAACCCTAACCCTTTTCCTCCTCTTTGCACGTTGCAGATTAGTCAAAGAGGAAGGTGCTAAAAGGTGTCATCTTTCCATCCAAATCATTCCAAGTCAACAAACCCTAAAAGGAGATTGAAGACAAGTTGCAGGTCAACATCTGAAGATTCAGATATGGATTTCTATTAGAAATAGAAGTAAAATTTGATAGCTATAGATTCAAATCTTGAGGGTCCTAAAAGCTCCAAGTGTACTAAGTCATCATCATTGGTGAATTAGTCCCACTGCCAAGCCTAAAAGGTGATCTCTGCAGATCTGGACACCCATTTCCCTAAACTGGTTCTAGCAAAGTTTCCTTGGAGCAGGACTAAGTTGCCCATCTTGGTGTAAGTGTCCTAGTGGCCTTCAACAACAGATTCTAGAAGATTCTAGATCTCCTCTTCATCAATGTTCAGTTTCCAGGTGCACCACTTATGCCTCTTTGAGTTCGGTTATAGTTTGCACACATTATAGGTCATTACTAGGTCATTTTACATAGAGTTTTCAATACTTTTACATTTCATTAGTTTTTATTCATTAGTTAGTTTCATTTATTATATTACAACACTTAGATACATTTTATATCACACACACATCACACATTAGACCCCTAATCTTGATTAAACCCACATATTTTGTGTGTGAAAGAATTCTCTCCTTCTAGGTGAAAACCCTAGAAGTGCTAGGGAACCCACTTTCCCCTAAAATTTGTGGTTCATTAGGTTGATAAGACCTTAGAAATGTGTGAAAGTGTGTTACAACAGTTCACAATACTTTATCAAGGTACCATTAAATCCTTTAGTTTACAAGAGTCCAAGACTTGATGTGAATGTGTCAACCACATTACGACACTAAATCAAGGCAACATTAAGCCTAACTCACAAGGAGAGCCCAAAAAAGGTAGAAAAATTAGAAGGGTTACTTTTTCAGTGACTCCAAATAACATGGAATATTATTACATGATTTTCATAAATTATTTGTGTGGTCTTACTCAAATATGCTTGGCATAGATCCTAAGGTAATTACACATAACATTGTGTTAGAAGATAATGCTAAACTAGTGAGAAAAGAGACTCATAAAATGAACCCTAATGTTTCTTTGTTTGTTAAAGTCAAGATTGAGAAGCTTCTACAAGATGATTTTATCCACTAGATTGACTATTCACCTTGGATATCAAACATAGTGGTCATTGTAAAAATGGATAATCATATTCATATTTGTATGGATTTTCATGACCTTAATTAAGAATCCTTGAAATATGGTTTTCCCCTTCCAAACATAGTAATTATTATGAATTCAACCACTAATCATGCTTTATTATCATTTATGGATGAATTTTCTTATTATAATCACATTTTTATCAATCCTCAAGATCAATATAAAATAGCATTTATTACACCTTGGGGAACATTTTTTTGGGTGGTCATGTCATTTGGATTAAAAAATGTTGGAGTAAAATATCAAAGAGATATTATGTTGAAACAAAGAAAATGGTGACCTCTCTCTTTGGATTCTGTGGTTTTGGACCTAAAAGGAGAGATGTTATTTTCCACCTTTCACTCAAGAATAACCCTTGAGATTCCAATGCAATGTAGATTGAAATTTGATAAAAGGGTGTGTTCTAGGGGATTGAATGATGTAAATAAGGGGTTCACCACCAATTTTATACTTGGAAAGACAATGAAATTAAAAAACCCTAGCTTGATGCAATGCTTTAAAGAATGATCTAAAAATGCAAGAAAACAACAATAGAAAAATGTAAAACTGGAAATGTACATTTGAGAAATTGGAGAAGGAAGAATGGAGGTTTGAAACCATGGAAAATTCACTATTGAAGCCAACTTGGACTCATTCACCAAGTTGGGTGAATCGGTCCAATGTCAGGAAAACTGTGTCAGAATAGGTTTCAGATAAAAGGGTACATAGATCTATAAAAACCTCTGACAACCAGGCATAGTGGGACTCATTTTCCAATAGTTGTGAATCACTCCACTTCTAGATTTATAGAAATTCAAAGTTGGATTATGTAGCTCTTAGTTTGCTTTGTTGTTCTCGATTCAGAGCCGGGTTTGAAACTACTAAATCCAACCAGTAGGTCTTCTCCAAGCTCCTCTAAGTTTTGTTCACATTCTTGACTACTTTAACTTGCTTTCACAACTTGATGATAAATTTTCCAATATTGCTCTTTGATAGATCTACAACCTAGACCTATAAATCACATGCAAAGAGAGGGAAAAATGGTTGTGGGGGTTAGAGTATGGGGGTTTTCCTTGGTCAAACCCCTTGTTGGTAATTAAACCTTGAAATGGAGAGAAAACATAAAGGAGAGTGATTAATGAACAAAAGGTGATGTTGTAACTCACCAAAACCTTGCAATGAAGCGGTGCAAATATGATTGAAATGGCCATAATGGATGTGGTTCTTGATTCTTGCTTGAAGGGGATAGATGTTGAATGCAAAGCTTTCTTGGATCATGAACTATACACCAAAATTATGAGCACAATGACAAAAATGAAGAATGTGATCTTTGACATGATGATTGATTCTTGAAGAATTCTCTTGAAAGCTTGATAATATTCCCTTGAAAGCCTTGAATTCTATTGCTAAAATGCTTTTGTGAACTCAATGAATGCTTGAATGCTTAGGAGTGCTAGGATGTTGGAATTTCCTAGGATTGAAATGAGTGAAAGAACCTTGTATTTATACCCAATTATGCAAGAATTCTTGAAATTACAACACTATAAGATGACATTGGATCTTGGAGAATAAAATCTTGCCAAAGATTTAAATTCAATTTGATTCTTGAGTTAAGGGGGACTCATTCACCACCTTGGGTGAATTGTCCCACCTAAGGGGACTCATTCACCCAGAATGGTGAATGAGTCCTACATTAGGAGTTTGAGGTTGTTTTTTGAGGATTTGATGTTTGAAATGCCATTTGTCAAGATTATCCTCTAAAATACACCAAAATAAGGCTTGTGGATGCAAAAAGGGGCCAATTAAAGCATGAGAGACCCTAATTATTAATGAAAATCCTAGAGGAATGTGAAAGTGTGTTGCAAAACTTTACAACACATGAAATAAAGCAAGGCTAAGATAAATTATGATGGAAATAAAGTTTATTATGCTTAAAAATCATACAAAAGTGTGAAATTGTGATACAACACTTTACAACACCTTTACAAGGAATCATTAAAGTACAGTAGCTCACAAGGACCCAAGACCTAATGTGGATGTGTTATCCACATTCCAATACTAAATCAAGGCCAAATTGAGCCAAAATCCATAAGAAGGAGCTAAACAAGCATGAAAAAGGGTAACGACCCTTTTTCAATGTTACATTTAGCCCCCACTTTAGTGAGAGGATGAACTTGCTTCAAACTCACACTAAAGTAGACAAACACACATCGAGGGAGGGTCCCAATGTACTCATGCTAGTAAGATGAGCTGAAAACAATCAAGAGGGATGATCAAGGATCAAGATCTCATGAAAAACCAACATAAACACAAAGGAACACACATGAAAATGATATTAAGAATAGTGAAAAGGCCAATCATACAATGCCAAGGACAAAAGAGAAAAGACGGAAAGAGCTGGAAAAATATTTGACCATTTGTCCAATGTGATGTGGATTAGATGTAGGCTATTTTTCTAAGAAAAATTCATACTCACTCAGAGGTGATGGAACTCATCACTATACACCATGTGAGAAGTACTAAAAGGGTGAGAAACATACACTCATGGCCAGTATGCACTTACGCACACGCGAGTGGCTATGGGGAAAGTCATGCCGCTAGTTGGGCTCCCCACTCAAACCATACCAAAGTTTTACCTCCTAATAACTTTAATAAGGTGCCACACAAAAAGAAGTGATTTAGTTTTTGAGCTTCATGAGGCAATAAATTTTTTGTATGTTTGGAACTCATGAACAAACAGGATGGGTCCATAGGTGTGCAAGCCATGTTATGCAAGGTGGTAAAAAATGCAACATAGGAAATATGAAATGTTAAAAGGAGTATTTATTAGTTCATGTGAGGTCTTTAAATTAGGGAACATTGTGTCTAATGTCTCCAAGAGAGGACTAATCAAAGAATAGAAGATTCACAACTTAGGTGATATAGTGTTTCGCATTGAGCCACTAAGAGGAATGCAATATGCTAAGAGAGATCACGCTCATGAAGGAAATCACACCTAAAGTCATTCAAAAAGTGTAAAACACGTCGTATGAAGCAAGAAGGCTACACTAAGAACCATGAAAAGAAGAAATGAAAAGAAATAATGCCAATGTATGCCCCCACTTTAAAGAAATTTCTAAACACCATGTTGTGAGAAATTACTTTAAAGTAGCAAATGAAAAATTTAAACAAGAAGAAATACATGAGAGACAGCTTGGAAAGCCCTATGCCAAGTCATATGTTTCCGAGTAAGGTTACGTCATTCAAGATCAAAGAAAAAAGAGAGGGGTTTCCCCCATAGTGAAAACACCAAACACACATAAGGGATCTATGAATTTGGGGTCAATATGTTCTTTGTTGCAAGGTTTTGTAAGGAGAGCTTGGAACTGTCATCATCCCCCAAATACAGATAGAACTGGAAGAATGACATAAAGAGAGTGAAAAAAAGGAAAACCTCTTGGGTCAACATGCAAGAGACATAGGGTGTCTTGATGCCTTGTATCATCATAGAAGGAAAACACAAAACAAAAGCGAAAAGAAAAGAAAAAGATTTTGGGTCAACATGGAAGAGACATAGGGTGTCTCAACACCTTGTGTCATCCCTAGAAGGAAAACACAAGAAAAAGATGAAAAAGTGATTCACGACATAGAGAATAATGAAGGTACAAATAGAGGAATGTCACAAAAAGAGAGAGAAAATAGAACCTTATGGGGGATCACATCACACACATGCAATCACACAAAAGAAAAATGAAAAAGAAATAATGCAAAAGACTAGTAAGGAAAATGTGAACCAACCTATGAGAAATTCATCCACCTCCAAATCATGTTCTATGTAGATCAAATGCGGGCGACTAGCCAAAGGGACAAGAGCAAGTGTTGAACTAGGGGAAGCACTAGGTTCAAAAGATTTATCATTTAAGCTCATGGAAGAGGAAAACGATGTGTTCAGTTCATTATGCACCTCTTCATCATCATCTAAGTTGATCACAACAGGAGGTTGAAGGATATTATCCATAGAAGATTTCAACTCTTGTTGTGGAGGATGCATGGTAATTTCTTGCTACAACTGGGGAGGAAGAACGCCATGCATTTCTTCAGTCAATTTTGGATCTCAATTTTCATTTAACCAATCATGGAACTTGTGAGCAAGGGAACGATGTCTATGTCTATGCTCCCTGGCACATCTGTTTTGTTTTGTTTTGTTTTTAAGATGCATAGGAGTAGGTTGATCAACCATAGGTTGGTTCTCTTCCCTAGGGGGAGGAACAAACGGAACCATGGGGGGTTGTTCAACCTCTTTCTCTTTGAATTTTTAATCTTGTTTTATTCTAGGAGGAGTGGCAAGGTTGTGTTGATGGTGTTTTCTACATAGCAACAACTCGGACAGAATAAAATTTATCTTATCTCTCTTGAAATGTTGATCTCTATGAAAATAGAGATAACCCCAAGGTCTCTTAGGTGTCAAGTCTTGAAAATGCAGTGAAACAACTCAGAGATAATGTGAAAATGCTGGTAATCACAAAGGGACCTTACTACAAGCAAATACTAGACTCATTCAATTAACTTATAGTCACTAAGAAATAGCATGAAACATCTCCAAGTAATTCAAATTCGATCATCAAATGCATAATCGTCAAGAAAACTTCATGTAATTCCTCAATTCTCTATTTTCAACAAAATCTCGGGAAAATCTGTTAGGGATGAAAATCGGCGAGAATAGCAATAATTCAAAAACTTCAAGAAAATGAAGGAACCAAGACCTTTTGAGAAAATCCCAAAGGCATGGATTCCAGCGAAACTAATGTAATTTTCACAATTTAAGCCTAGTTTCGGGAAAATGACAAGACGACGGACAAACCAGGAGAATCTAAAGGTAAAGGAAATTTGCAGAGTAGGTAGAAATCCGGATCAATGCACATTTCAGGAAAACAAATAGAAAAGGGGAAGTTGGGGAATTCCAACAGATAAGGAATTCTACGAAGACTCTGAAAATCCAAATACCTACATTTCCTCTCGACCTCACTCAAATTGATTAGACGATCACAATTTTGAGGAATTGGAGCCTAAAACCAACTCGATTCAAACCCCATATAGATCATCCTTGACTCTAAAACTCACACTAAGGTAAATCGAGAAGGACTGGCCATGCCCTAGGCACAAAACCCTAAAATTCTACCTTGAATGCATAGGACAAGCTCGGGCTCAACTCATTTATTTGCAAAGGTTTACTGAAAGCTCATCCTAACTGTCACAAGCAAGCCATCTCAGGATGAAATCAAAAGGAAATCTCAAAGACTCACTTAAGATCGACATCCAAACAAAATGGGATGACCCTAGCCTCGAAATACAAAGCCAAAATAGGCAGGAACTCAAAACCCAAGCATACCCAAAATGCCAAAGAAGCATGCACATTCAATCCAACAAAAACAAGGCAATGTGAACAACATGAAAGGACACCAAATGAAAACCAGAAACCCAAACATCAATCGTAAAACCCGACCAACAACATCTTGACTCATAGCACATACACACAAAGTATGAAGTAATTCATTTCAATCATCAAAAGAGAGAAAGTGTCATGTACATACCATGAGGACAGAGAAAGTCGAAACAACAAATGCTAGAAAGAATCTCAAAAGTTCGAGTAGAGTGTAAATGGTTTCCAAAATCTCTAATTGCAACAATTGACCACAATCCCAATCACACAATCTAGTAACAACACTCAAGATCAAGCACTCTAGATCAAAAGGAAGCAAATGATAAAACTTTAATGACACAAAACTCCCAAAAGTTGACTTAATACCCACCACGCAAATCGTATAATTAATGCAGTCAAGACAGGTCAAACCAAAATCCAGGGATTCGACATGGTGATGGATTCAGAGAAATCTAGTCTTGACGGAATTTCGTGAAGGACCAGAATCTCCGAATTTTCAATGAAAAGTAGTTGTCACCAGGTTTCGAAAGAAACCGGGCAATTCTGCCAGGAGTGGATTTTCCCGAGAACAGTGAAAAACCCAGAATGAGTCCAAAACTTAAGGTTTTCAGTATATATCATAGATGGATCATTCCAGCAAGAAAGATAAACATCAAAGCACATGCCCAAGCAAGCAAATCCTTAAAATACAAAGGGCCAAAAAGAAAAAGAGCAAAAGAAAAAAGAGAGCAAAAGAGGGTCCCTACTTTAAGTGGGGCATGTCTGCAGAAAGTGTATAGAAAATGGCGACTTCGCTAGGGAAATGTTTCAGAGCATTTCAAGAATAGGTTGGAATGAAGAACCCAAAATCTTTGGTTTCAGCCCTTACATCAAGACACCTATGAAAAAAAATTCAGAGATCACAAGCAAGAAGACATTTTCCTGTACCAGGGTCCAAGTGTGTGTATTTTGTAATCATTTCCCATTCCTTAGATGCAACAAGAACCAAAGCAATTCTGACTAGGCTACATAAAATTTCTAAATTCAAAAGAAACCTAGATAGAGCCTCACTGCCAGTTAGGCGTCGATAGCCCCAACGAGGTTATCCCTGTGACCCTCCCAAGTGTAGCTCTACTGCTAGCCAGGCGTCTACAGCCCCAATAGAGATACTAGGACACCCTTGATAAGATGAACATTGATTTTGATTTTTAATACTTTCTCTTTTCTTTCTTTCTTATTTTTTAACATTCTTAACCTTCCTTTCACCTCATAAGTAATGGAACTCACACTCAGGGATGGGGAACATAGTGAAAATGAAGCAAAATATAAGATTTTTCACTAGGCCAAATTACACAGGAACCGTATGCAACTCCAGAATATTTAAATTTAATGTGAAAATGTGAGACCCAAATATATTCCAACATTCATCCAAAACAAGTGACTCTAATTCTAAGTACAAGGGACATTTAGATAAAGGAATTCCATAAATTGACTCCGAAAAACTGACTAGAGTTTGTAAAAGAAATTTCTAAAACAACCCCATGCGAGTAGCCCATTATATAGATGCAACAAACCCAAGAAAGCCAGAAACCAAAAGAAAAAAAACAAAATGGAAATCAAAACCAACTGAAGAAAACCTATGCTAACCAAAGCAAAGAAAAACAAAAAGAAAAGAAACCTACACTAACCAAAGCAAAACAACAGACAAGAAAAGAAAAGAAGAAAGCAAACCAACTCTAATTATGTACAAGGAAAAGTTGCAAAACAACTCAAGATTGGAAGTAATGCTTCAGATATTTCCCATTGACAGGCAACAGGATATCCTCACCAGTGAGGGTTTTCAGGCGAAAAGCATTATCTCCAAGTATTTCTGAAATCTAATAAGGGCCAAGCTAGAGTTTGTCAAATTTACCATGCTCTCCCTTAAGGTCATGGGATTTACCCCAGTAGAGAACTAAGTCAGAGATTCTAAAGGCTTTAACCTTAGCTCTCCTATCAAACCATCATTTCACTATGCCCTGGTGTTTGGCAAAGTTTTCTAGGGCTTCATCTCTCTTCTCTTAAAGGTGTAACAACTCAGCCAAATGGGCTTCACGCTTATCCTCCTAGTTATAGTATTCATTAATGAAATGCAAGGTAGTGATCTTCAAATGGATGGGGAATATAGGTTCCAAACCATATGCTAGGTGATAAGGAGAGGTTCCAATGGATGCTTTCTATCTAGTACGGTTGGCCCAGAGAGCAAATCTAAGTTGGGTGTGCCAATCCTTAGAATTTTGTTCTAGTAACTTACGAATGTCTATCAAAAGATTCTTATTGGAAGACTCAGCTAGACCATTACCCAGAGGGTAGTAATTGGATGTAAATTTTATGATGATTCCATGATAAAAATCCCAATTAGAAAGTTTCAATGATGCAAATACAGGACCATTATCACAAACCAAAGACAATGGACAACCAAAACAATTAATAATACTTGACTCAAGGAAATTGATTACCACATTAGAAGTACATTGCTTACAAAGAAGAGCCTCATTCCATCTAGTAAAATAATCAGTTATGGTTAGAATATATAGGTTTCCCGCAGAAGAAGGTGGGTTAATTGGACCTATAAAGTCCATTCCCTACTTTGCAAGTGGTTTCACCTCTATGGCTGGTTGAAGTTGAAGGGCTACGTGTTTTTCATTATTTGCTACCATCTAATATACATGAGAAGTCCTCACATGGTTGTGTGCATCCTTAAATAAGGTAGGCCAATAATAACCTACCCTCAAGATTTGATTGGCAGTAGATGATGTAGAACCATGGCCTGTGCCATATCTTTCATGGAATTCAATCATCACTCTAGTAGTGTCTTCCTTCCCAGACATCTTAAATACACGCCCTCATGATTTTTCTTATACAGGACACCCCCTTTCATCATAAAACTACCACTCTTCAGGTGCAATGCCCACCTTTGAACTATATTAAAGTGATTAGTTAACTGCTGGTTCAATAAATAATAAATGATTTCATCATACCAGTCACCTGGAGATACCTCTTCAAGATGATAATGTTGAGCTGTGATATCAAGACCTCTCTCAGCCATTGTCTTCATCAGTCCCTCCCCTCTCACCAGCTTCATGGGTTGAATCTCAATATCATATAATTGCAACATAGTTACCCATTTAGCCTTCGTTCACCTAGCTCATTTTGCATTAGCAATAGCTTTACCGTAGGATAATACACTATGGAAAAAACCTTATTCCTCAGAATATAGTGTCTGAATTTTTCACTACCCTAACCAAAACATAGGCCTGCTTTTCTACATTGTGATATCTCAACTCTACATCATTTAAAGGAGTACTCATGAAGGCTATAGGATGCTCATCGCATTGATCAGACTTTTGAGTCAACATTCCAACACAAGAGTGATCAGAAGCAAATGAATATATGTAAAAAGGCTTAGTGTAATCTAGACTTACCAACACTAGAGCCTCAACAATAGCTTTCGTATTTTTTGTAAATGCCTCCTTGGCTTCTGCACTCCATTCCAGTTTGGCCTCTTGTTTCAACATAGCGTTCAAGGGCTTTACTATCTCCGCGAATCCAATAATGAACTTTCTCACGAAGTTGATCTTCCCAAAGAATGACTTAATTTCCTTTTTTCTTGTAGGAGGTTGAATCTTCAAGATGGCCTCCATTCATTCAGGATCAATGGTGATACCCTGTTCTAAAATAATATGTCCTAGCAGTTTTCCTTCTGTAACCCCAAAAATGCACATCTTTGGGTTAAGTGAGATGCCAAACTCTTTGCACCTTTTGAATACTTTGCATAAATTTTCTATATGATTACCTCACTTCTTGGAGAATACTGTCAAATCATCCATATAAATAATGATGCACTTATCAAGTATGTCCTTAAAATCAATATTCATAGCCCTCTGGAATGTAGCTCCAACATTGATCAACCCAAAAGGCATTCTTCTGTAGGAAAAAGTTCCCCATTTCATGGTGGTGGTAGTTTTATGCCTGTACTCATATTGTACCATGACTTGGTTGTATCCAGAATATCCATCCAGAAAAGACATCATCTGGGATCCATTAACAATCTGAAGTACCTCATCCAATGAAGGAACTAGATAATTATCTTTTTCTGATGCTCTGTTAAGATTCCTAAAGTCTACACATAGTCTAATTTCTCCATTATTTTTCCTCCTAGGAACCAAATTCACAACCTAGGTTGGATGCCTCACTGGAAATATAATTTGTGTTGAATGTAGCTTCTGCACTTCTTTCTGAATGATGGGTTCTAATAGAGTATTAATTGGTCTTTGTCTTTTTCTGAATGGTTTGAAATTTGACTTCAATGGAATGGTGTGTGTGATGATTGAAGTATCATATATTTTTAAGTCTTCATAACTCCAGGCTATCACATCTCGATATGTATGTATAGCATCAATAATCCCTCTCCTTTCTTCTAGAGTACATACTTTACCAATAAAAATATTCTTTACGTCATTATGTGTTCCCATGTTGTATGTTTCACATTGACTACTATGAGATTCCCTTTTGACTTGTTGTTCCTGATCTTTTATCTTATCCAAATGAAAAATTCATTCCAATTGCACCATACCTGTTGGAATAGTGTTGGTCTTCAATTTGATGACCCCTCCTAAGTCCATTTCTACCTCTTGGGGTTCTATCTCATGAATTACTTGAGAAGCAAATACATCACAACTTGTAATGAAATCAAGAATATTCTCATCATCTTTAAATACTAGGAAATTGGTAACATTGTCAGGTACCGAGGGTACTGAAGTGATCTCCACAGTAAACTTCTTCAATCCTGAAAGTTGCAAGGGTTGCAATGTACTAGCTGCTTGTGCCAGAGAATCTGCAATTTGGTTCTTAATTTGAGGAATCACCTGGATATTGAAAGCATCGAATCTCTTAATAAGATCCCACACTCTATGTCTATAATTAGTGATCCCCCTGTCATGACATGAATACTATTTCCTCACCTACCTAGCTACCAACTCAAAATCCCCAAAAACTTGAAATATCTTAACTTTCTACCTTGATACCATTAACAACCCATGGATTAAAGCCTCATATTCAGCCACATTATTAGTGCATTGGAATTGTAGTCTATGAGCAGCAAAATAGCTCTTACCTTTAGGACCAATTAGTTAAAACCATCCTCTAGCACCTTGCTTAGATTTGGATCCATCAAATCTTAATGTCCAACAACCATCGGTCCCTGATTTCTTTGAATCATCTTTCATTTTATTGCAAATAGGAGGCTTCTCAAGAAGCATTGGGGTTTTACCCTTGTCATTATGTGGTCCTCCCTGTATATTCAGTCTGAAATTGGGATTGGGTTAATAAATTTTTGTACCTGCTCCACAATAGTCTGACATACATGACATTCCAACTCAAACTGGGGGGCATCGTGGACTCGGCACCAATTGGGGAGCAAGAATTCCTCAAAATTCATACTTCTACCTAGCTAGATCTGATTCTCCATACATCTCTGGATGAAGTCCTAGAATTTATGCAACAAACTGAGCTTCCTATCCTCTTGGTCATTAGTTTCATCTGTTTGCTCACTTAGTGTTTCTGAATCACTGATGGACTTATCTTGCATCATAAAAATTTCCTCAAACCTACCAGATTTTGATGTAGACTCATAAAAGGGGCCCTGCAAGATAAAGACCTCTTCATTATCTGAGACTGATGCAGCCAACACATAGTTCCCCATACTGACCTCTGATATTAATATCTCATTTGAAGTATTCTTGTACTGAGTGATTACATACTTCATTCTTGGCTCTCTTTCAATCCTAATCTGATTTGGGACTCCTTTCCATGGTAGCCACATGTGAGAATGGTGTGTAGATGTATACCCATTTAATGCCTTGATGAAATCCCGACCCAAAATAAAACCATAGGTGTCAGGAATATCAACAACCTAAATGTTGATCATGTGTTGCATGCTTGGATCTGATGTAACCTGTGTGGGGATCATGTTCAACTCTCCTACTACATTCACCTTTGTCTTGTCTAATTGAGTGACCTTCTTTTGAGAAGTGATAGGAGTAATACCTAAAGATTTACTGATAACAAAAGGGATAATATTTGTAGATGCTCGTGAATCTAGCAGACAATTTTGCAAAATCTTCCCAAAGATACGAACATAAATAAAAAAGGGAGGGGTTTCCATATTTCCTTAGAATAGGCTCAACTGGGTGTCATCTTGTGGAACCTAACTCTTATCTTTGTCTTTCCCTTTGTTCAGAGGTGGGACTTGGCCTTGACCTTTAGGTGCTTGTGAATTGAAGGATCTGACAACTGCCTCACTAACAGTTTCTCCTTGTGGTGTTGTATTTGAATTGAAAGACCCCAAGAAAGAAGTCCTAATAGCAGGGACTCTTAATAACTCAAAAGTAGAAAGACTTACCTTTACTTTTATGAATTCCTTAGTCACATATTCGCCAAGTTGCTCCATGTTCATATCAACATGAGCTTCCTTGCTACCACTATTCTATTTGTCCTTTGATACTTCAACATTGTTTCCCTTTGACAAGTATTGGGTTGGCAGATGAGGGTAAGATGGATTATTATTGGCCTACGGATTCGGCAGAGTAGTGAAAGGAACTCTAGATTGTGGACTCCTATTAGGCTTGTTCCTCAAATCATATTTTTTTATGGGTTGCTGAAACATCTGAACTTCATTAAAACCAAATTCCTCCTCATCCAAAGGGCCATTATCATTCTCATTCTCTTCATTAAACAACTAAGATATTTTGTTGTCATTCAGCACCTGCTCTGCCTCATTTTCCTGGTCACTAGACTCTTCTTCTAGTTCATTCTCCTCAATTTTTGGGAATGGAGCATGGTTAAGTACCATTACCGAGGAATCATAAGGATTGGAAAGCACAATCTCCTAACCATTAGAATTGTTTTAAACTTCATACCAAAATATGGAGGCAATAGTCTAAAACTCAGGGAAATCTAACTCAGAATGTTAACTTGTTTTATGGAGCCTGCACCATCTACACAAGGATGCTTCTGCCAGATACACACCACTTGGAGGCTTCTCTTGGGTAGGAGGCTGATCCAATGGAGTTGTAATTCCCCCATTATTGGGCCTAGTATTTCAAGGTCTATTTTGTGTAGGTGCTTGCCTTCTATCAAACCCTTGTCCAGCTTGTTGCCCCCTATCATAATTCTAGCCAGAGCTTTGTCCTCTATCAAAATTTTGGTTTCTATCAAAATACTACCCTCTATCAAAGTAATGTCCTTTAGCAGCATCTATGGTCTCTCTGTTGTAGTTCAATTTCATGTTCTTCTGTGCAACCTGAAGTTGGCTATTCTGATTTCTTAGATAGGTTACCTCCATATTCAATTTCTTCACCTACTTAGATAACTCATCCAACCGTTCTTTATCTAGACCATTATGTGGTGTTGAATTCACATTACCAGGTGGGTATCCAAATGCTCCTCCGGAACCAACAGCCTGATTCAAGACTTCTGAATTTTGCAAATATGTAGGAAAAATAGCTTGTTGCTATGGGTGAAGGGGTTGATTGGCTCCCTAGTGAGGATAAGAGGTCATTGGCTGAGCTTGATTTATTGGTGGACTTGGATGTGGGATCAAAGGTAATGATGGTACTGGATTCATCATGGGAGCATGATTAGTCAAAGCCTGGTTAAGAGATTGGACTTCTCTAGGGTGAGCAGACGGTCCTAAGGATGGGAAAGGTCCTGAAAAATGTTGCCTTAGATCTATGCTGACCTTAACAGCCTCTGTGTATATAGTGAGGAAATTTTTTGGCGGATTACTCCTCCATTTAAGGAAGGTGGAAGTAAGGCTGTCAAAAGCTTCAAAGTAAACCTCTAGGGTAGTGGTGTCATCTATAGCATAAGGTTCTTGAAGTCTAGTGTATGCCCTATGAAACCTATTACTGAAAGACCCCTTAGGGTCATTAATTTCCCTCTTAACCCTGGTAAACTACATGTAAAGCTCATTAGCACTAATGGGAATTTAAAACTTCTGCAGAAATGTAGTCTCCAGTTTCATCCAGTTATGGATAGAAGCACCAGGTAAGTGATTATACCAATAAAAGGCCTCTTCCCCTAGGGAATAAGGGGAAATCCTGCATGCGACATCCTCATGGTTGATTCCTCTATCTCTTAGACAGGTTTGGAAAATCCTAATATGCTCTTTTGCCGTCCTATTGAGATCATTGGTATGGAACTTTGAGAAAAAGTGCTCAAGATTATTGGGCATGGAATTTTAATGATTGAAGATCAAAGGAGATGGGTTATTGGCCAGAAAAGCCATTGGTGGAGGTGGAGGTGGTAATGGTTGATTTATGGCTAGTTGAGGTTAAAGAATAAGAATGGCTTCAGAATCAAAATTAGATGAGGATGATAAGGATGAAGATGATGGGGATGATGGGAGTGGTTGGGTGAATGATGATTCTCCCCTTATTCTTTCCCTTCTTGACCTAGTAGGGGCTTCAAATCTTGAAAATCTTCTTCTACTGAAGTAGATTTGGTTCTTCTTTTGAACCTTCTAGGAGAAATGGTGTTGAGAAAACACTCCAGCTTGCTTACTCAGGCCCTCCTTCTAGCACCAATCTGTTGATGGTGTTTTCTGCACATCAACAACTTAGAATAAAATATATGCTATCTCTCTTGAAAGGTTGATCTCTATGAACTAAGAGGTAACCCCAAGGTCTCTCGGGTGTCAAGTTTTGACAATGCAGTGAAACAACTCAAAGATAATATGAAAATGTTGGTAAATACTGGACTCACATTTATCAGATCTAAGAATATGTTGATACTTCAAAGCCTAAATCTAACCCAGATAATAAAAGAAATAACAAAATATAAAGGTTTCAGAGATAATTCTATGACTAATTCTAACCCTATGATTAACAATGTAGATGATAAGATGCTCAAAATGGACCAATCCCTCAGAAACTAATTCCTGTTTAACCCAGATAAATCTGTAATCTTACAGAAAAAGTGCAATCTTCTAAGGTGTTCAATATTTTTAGATCATGCATATTCATTCAAGATAATCCTATTGTAATTGAAATGAACAAACATTCATAATTGAACTAAGCATAGTTTTAAGTCTAGGCCAACTTTGCAAAGCAGCTAACAATCAGCTAACTACAAAAGTATGGACTAGAGATTTCTGCAAACACTTCAAGCATAAAACCCATAACATCATCAAATCATCTAACATCAAGAACCATGCCAGATAAAAATCAACAAAAGAAAGGCACCAAATCATAATGTCTTTGCTTGAATTAAATCATCCAAAGTGGTAACAATTTCAATCTTCTATTACAACACTTGCTTGAAAAGATAAACTAAACTCTAACTCTAATTCTTGCTCTTACAATTCATTCTAATGTAAAATTCATCTAACTTCACCCTTATAAATGAGGAATAACGCAAAACTTATAGAGAACCCCCCAAGATATGTTGGCCCAACTAGGGTTTACATTAATAAATAACTACATAATAGGTGCACCAATTTCATCCAAGTTGGCCTGGGGTCTTCAACAAAACTTGATTCAATGCATGCGAAGGAAGAGGATAAAATAATGGGGAAGCACAAATTCTGATGTAGCATTGCATTAACTACTTCCCCCTTTGTCCCTAGCATGCTCCACCTTATCCTGCACTAACAAAAATACCTTGTCCAAGTTGGTAATAGGTGGCATAGGTAAAACCCTAGCTCTCCTCTCAAGGGACTTGATTTCATCTCTTGACTGCTTCACTACTTTATCCCATTCCACCATTTGTATCAGTGACACCCAACCAGATGGAGGACAACTTGCTCTCCAGAATTCTTCTCTTGATATCCATCTTGATCCTTTCTGCCTCAGAAATGGAAGACTCCTCTACACCTGGATCCACTACCTTACCCTTGGTTCCACTTGTCATTGCCTTACCTGATTTAGCCTGCATTCGACAAAAAACATAGTAAGGATCACATGGAACACAAGTTAATCAATTACCAAGATAAGTTCATCCTTAAATACAAGTCCCATGATAAGCCAAAAATGTTCAAAACCCTCATAAAAGTTAATAATTCCAAAGTTCGGGTTTTTAGCCCTTCTACGGAATCCAAGTGAGGATTTTCGAGAAATTCCCAACTAGGCAGATTTTGGAAAAACAAGCACACAAGCATCCATTAATAATTAAATTAACTTATAATCACTAAGAAATAGGATGAAACATCTCAAAATAATTTAAATTTGATCATCAAATGCATAATCATTAAGCAAACTTCATGCAATTCTCCATTTTCAACAAAATCTTGGGAAAATCCGTCATGGATGGAAATCTGTGAGAATAGAAATAATTCAAAAACTTTGGGAAAATGAAGGAACCAAGAATGTTCAAGAAAATCCCAAAGGCACAGATTCCAATGAAATTAATGTAATTTTCATAATTTAAGCCTAGTTTCGAGAAAATGACAAGGCAACGGACAAAATGGGAGAATCTGAAGGTAAAGGAAATCTGCGAGGTAGGAAAAAATCTGGATTAATGCACATTTCAAGAAAACAAAGAGAAAACAAGAAGTTAGGGAATTCTGGCAGATAAGGAGTTCCACGAAGACTTTGAAAACCTGAATACCTACGTTTTCTCTCGACCTCACTCAAATTGATAGAACGATCACAAATTTGAGGAATTGGAGCCTGAAACCAACTCAATTCAAACCCCCTACATATCATCCTTGACTCCAAAACTCACCCTAAGGTAAATCAGGAAGGATTGGTGATGCCCAAGGTACGAAACCCTAAAATTCTACCATGAACGCGCAGGATAAGCTCAGGCTCAACTCATTTGTTTTCAAAGGTTTACTGAAAGCTCATCCTAACCCTCACAAGCAAGCCATCTCAGGATGAAATCATAAGGATGGCTTAGAGACTCACTTGGGATCAGAATCGACACAAAACGTGATGAACCTAGCCTTGAAATACAATGCCAAAACAAGCAGGAACTCAAACCCGAGGCATACTAAAAATGCCAAAGAAGCACGTGCATTCAATCCAGCAAAAAAAGGCAATGCGAACAACATGAAAGGCCACCAATGAAAACCAGAAACCTAAGAATCAATCGCAAAACCCAACCAAAAACATCTTGAATCATAGAACATACGCACAAAGCATGAAGTAATTCATTTCAATCATCAAAAGAGAGAAAGTGTCATGTACATACTATGAGGACAAAGAAAGTAAAAACAACAAAAGCTGGAAAGAAACTCAAGAGTTCGAGCAAAGTGTAAATGGTTTCTAGAAAATCCAACTAGAACAATCGACCACAATCCCAATCACAGAATCCAACAACATCACTCAGGATCAAGCACTCCAGATCAAAAGGAAGCAAATGATAAAACCTTAATGACACAAAACTCCCAAAAGTTTACTTAATACCTACCATGGAAATCACACAATTAATGCAGTCAAGACGAGTCAAACCAAAATCCGGGAATTTGACATGGTGACGAACATTCGAAGAAATCCAGGCTCGACAAGATTCTGTGAAAGACCAAAATCTCTAGATTTTCAATGAAAAGCAGTTGTCACCAGGTTTCGAAAGGAAACTAGGAAATTACGCCAAGAGTGGATTTTCTTGAGAATAGTGAAAAACCTAGAATGAGTCCAAAAATTAAGGTTTTCAATATATATCATAGATGGACCATTCTAGGAAGTAGGATAAACATTGAAGCACATGCCCAAGCAAGCAAATACTCAAAATACAAAGGTCCAAAAAGACCAAGAGAGAAAGCAAAAAGAGAGCAAAAGAGGGTCCCTACTTTCAGTGGGGCATGTGTGCAAAAAGTGTAGAATAAATGGCAACATCACTAGGGAAATGCTCCAGAGCATTTCAATAACAAATTGGAATCAAGAACCCAAAATCTCTCGTTTCAGCCCTTACATCAGGACACCTATGAAAAATGTTTCAGAGATCACAAGAAAGAAGACCTTTTCTTGTACTAGGGTCCAAGTGTGTGTATTTTGCATTCATTTCCTATTCCTTAGATGCAACAGGAACTAGAGCAAGTCTGGTCGGGCTATATAAAAGTTCTAACTTCAAAAGCAACCTGGATAGAGCCTCGCTTCCATTCAGGCGTCCATAGCCCTAATGAGGTTATTGATGTGACCGTCCCAAGCATAACTCTACTGCCAGCCAGGCATCTGTAGCCCTGGTAGAGATACTAGGATACCCCTGATAAGATGAAAATTCATTTTGATTTTGAATACTTTCTCTTTTCTTTCTTTATTCTTTTTTAAAATTATTAAACCTTCCTTTCACCTCGTAAGTAATGAAACTCACACTTAGGGATGAGGAACACAGTCACACTGAAGCAAAATATAAGATTTTTCACTATCCCAAATTACACAGGAACCGTATGCAACTCTAGAATCTTTAAATTTTATTTGAAAATGTGAGGCCCAAATATATTCCAATGTTCATCCAAAACAAGTGACTCTAATTCTAAGTACAAGGGACATTTAGATAAAGGAATTCCACCACTTGACTCTGAAAAACTGACTAGAGTTTCTAAAAGAAATTTCTAGAACAACCCCATGTGAGTAGCCCATTATAAAAATGCAATAGCCCCAAGAAAGCTAGAAACCAAAAGCAATAAACAAAATGGAAAGAAAAACCAACTGAAGCAAACCTACGCTAACCAAAGCAAAGAAAAACAAAAAGAAAATAAACCTACACTAACCAAAGAAAAATGATAGACAAGCAAAGCAAAGCAGAAAAAAAACCTACTCTAATTATGTACAAGGAAGAGCTACAAAACAACTCAAGATTGGAAGTAATGCTTCAAATACTACCCATTGAAAGGCAGTGGGATATCCTCACCAGTGAGGGTTTTCAGGCAAAAAAGCATTATCTCCCAATATTTCTGAAATTTGATAAGGGCCGAGCCAAAGTTTTTCAAATTTACCATGCTCTCCCTTACGTTCATGGGATTTATCCCAGTAGAGAACTAAGTCAAAGATTCTAAAGGCTTTAACATTAGCTCTCCTGTCAAACCATTGTTTCACTATGCCTTGGTATTTGGCAAAGTTTTCTAGGGCTTCATCTCTCTTCTCTTCAAGCTGTAACAACTCAGCCAAATGGGCCTCACACTTACCCTCCTCATTATAGTGTTCATTAATGAACTGCAAGGTAGGAATCTTCAACTAGATGAGGAATATAGGTTCCAAACCATACACTAGGTGATAAGGAGAGGTTCCAATGGATGCCTTCTGTCTAGTACAGTCAACCCAGAGAGCAAATCTAAGTTGGGTGTGCCAATCCTTAGGATTTTGTTCTAGTAACTTATAGATGACTACCAAAAGATTCTTATTGGAAGACTCAACTAGACCATTACCTTCAGGGTAGTAATTGGATGCAAATTTATGATGATTCCATGATCAAAAACACAATTAGAAAGTTCTAGTGATGCAAATGCAGGACCATTATCACAAATCGAAGACAATGGACAACCAAAATGATTAATAATACCTGACTCAAGGAAATTGATTACCACATAAAAAGTACATTGCTTACATGGAAGAGCCTCAATCCATCTAGTAAAATAATCAGTTATGGTTAAAATATACTAGTGTCCCACAGAAGAAGGTGGGTTAATTAGACCTATAAAGTCCATTCCCCACTGTTTAAATGGTTTCACCTCTATGACCAGATGATGTGGAAGGGCTGCATTTTTTTTCTTATTTTCTATTGTTTGACATACATGAAAAGTCCTCACATGGTTGTGTGCATCCTTAAATAAGGTAGGCCAATAATAACTTGCCCTCAAGATTTGATTGGCAATAGATGATGCAGAACCATGGCCTGTGCCATATCTTTCATGGAATTCAATCATCACTCTGCTAGCTTCTTCCTTCCCTAGACATCTTAAATACACTCCCTCATGATTTTTCTTATATAGGACACCCCCTTTCATCATAAAACTACCACTCTTCAGGTGCAAGGCTCACCTTTGAACTGTATTAAAGTGATTAGGACATTGGTGGTTCAATATATAATAAATGATTTCATCATACCAGTCACTTGGAGATACCTCTTAGAGATGATAATGCTTAGCTGTGAGATTAAGACCTATCTCAGCCATTATCTTCGTTAGTCCCTACCCTCTCACCAACTTCAAGGGTTGAATCTCAATATCATATTCCTACAACATAGTTACCCATTTATCTCTTCATTCAACTAGCTCATTTTGCATTAGCAACAACTTTACCGTAGGATGAAGCACTATGGTAGAAACCTTATTCCTCAAAATATAGTGTCTGAAATTTGTCACTTCCCTTACCAAAGCATAGGCTTGCTTTTCTACATTGTGATATCTCAGCTCTGCATCATTTAAAGGAGTAATCATGAAGGCTATAGGATGCTCATCACCTTGATTAGACTTTTGAGTCAACATTCCAGCACAAGAGATTAGAATCAAATGAAAGTATGTAAAAAGGATTAGCGTAATCTAGACTTACCAACATTGGAGCCTCAGCAATAGCTTTCTTAATTTCTGTAAATTCCTACTTGGCTTTTGCACTCCATTCCACTTTGGCCTCTTGTTTCAACATAGCATTCAAGGGCTTTACTATCTCTACAAATCCAGTAATGAACTTTCTGATGAAGTTGATCTTCCCAAAGAATGACTTCATTTCCTTTTTTCTTCCAGGAGGCTGAATCTTCAAGATAGCCTCTATTCATTCAAGATCAATGGTGATACCCTGTTCTGAAATAATATGTCCTAGCGGTTTTCCTTCTGTAACCCCAAGAATTCACTTCTTTGGGTTAAGTGAGATGCCAAACACTCTGCACCTTTGTAATACTTTGCATAAATCTTCTATATGATTACCTCGCTTCTTGGAGAAGACTATTAAATCATCCATATAAATCATGATGCACTTACCAATTTTTTCCTTAAAAGAAATATCCATAGCCCTCTAGAATGTAGTTCCAACATTGATCAACCCGAAAGGAATTCTTCTATAGGAAAAAGTTCACCATTTCATATTGAAGGAAGTTTTATGCCTGTACTCATATTGTACCATGACTTGATTGTATCCAAATTATCCATCCATAAAAGACATCATCTAGGATCCATTGACAATTTGAAGTACTTCATCTAGTGAAGGAACTGGATAATTATCTTTTTCTGATGCTCTATTAAGATTCCTACATTCTATACACAGTCTGATTTCTCCATTATTTTTCCTCACAAGAACCAAATTCGCAACCCAGGTTGAATGCCTCACTGGAAATATAGTTCCTGTTGAAAGTAGCTTCTACAATTCATTCTAAATGATGGGTTCTAATAGAGTATTAATTGGTCTTTGTCTTTGTCTGAATGGTTTGAAATTTGACTTCAATGGAATGGTGTGTGTGATGATTGAAGTATCGTATGTTTTTAAGTCTTCATAACTCTAGGCTATCACATCTCGATATGTATGTATAGCATCAATAATCCCTCTCCTTTCTTTGGGAGTACATACTTTACCAATAAAAATTTTATTTACGTCATTCTGTGTTCCCATGTTGTATGTTTGACATTGACTACTGAGAGATTCCCTTTTGAATTTTTGTTCCCGATCTTTTATCTTATCCAAATCAAAAATTCATTCCAATTTTACCATACCTCTTGTAATAGTGTTGGTCTTCAGGTTAATGACCCCTCCCAAGTGCATTTTTGTCTCTTGGGGTTCTATCTCATCAATTACTTGAGAAGCAAGTACATCACAACTTGTAATGAAATAAATAATATGCTTATCATCTTCAAATACCAAGAAATTGGTAACGTTGTTAGGTACCAAAGGTACTGGAGTGAGCTCCATAGTAAACTTATTCAATCCTGAAAGTTGCAAGGGTTTCAATGTACTAGCTTCTTGTGCTAAAGAATCTGCAACCTGGTTCTTACTTTGAGGAATCAACTAGATATTAAAAGCATCAAATCTCTCAATAAGATCCCACACTCTATGTCTATAATTAGTCATCCTCCTGTCATGACATGAATACTATTTCCTCACCTGCCTAACTACGAACTCAGAATCCCAAAAAACTTGTAATTTCTTAAATTTTTGCCTTGATACCATTAACAACCCATGGATTAAAGCCTCATATTCAACCACATTATTAGTGTATTGGAATTGTAGTCTATGAGCAGAAAAAATTCTTATACCTTTAGGACTGATTAGTTCAAACCCTGCTCTAGCACCTTCCTTGGATTTGGATCCATCGAACCTTGACATCCAATAGCCATCGGTCCTTGATTGCTTTGAATCATCTTTCATTTTACTATAAATAGGAATCTTCTGAGGAAGCATTGGGATTTTACCCTTGTCATTATGTGGTCCTCCCTATATATTCAATCTAACAATTGGGATTGGGTTAATACATTTTTGTACCTGCTCCAAAGTAGTCTGATATACATGATATTCCAACTGAGAGTGGGGGGCATCGTGGACTCGGCACCAATCGGGGAGCAACAATTCTTCAAAATTCATACTTATACCCAGCTAGATCTGATTCTCCATACACCTTTGGATGAACTCCTAGAAGTTATCCAACAAACTAAGCTGCCTATCCTCTTGGTCATTAACTTCATCTATTTGCTCACTTAGTGTTTCATAATCATTGATGGACTTATCTTGCATCATCAAAATTTCCCTAGAACTACCAGATTCTGATGTAGACTCATAAAAGGGGCCCTATAGCATAAAGACCTCTTCATTATCTAAGATTGATGCAGCCAACACATAGTTCCCCATGCTGACCTCTGATATTAATATCTCATTTGAAGTATTCTTGTACTGAGTGATTACATACTTTACTTTGGGCTTTCTTTCAATCCTAATATGATTTGGGACTTCTTTCCATGGTATCCACATGTGAGAATGGTTTGTAGATGTATACCCATTTAACGCCTTGGTGAAATCTCGACCCAAAATAAAACCATAGGTGTTAGGAATATCAACAACCTAAATGTTGATCACCTATTGCACCCTTGGATCTGATGCAACCTGCATGGGGATCATGTTCATCTCTCCTACTAAAATCACCTCCGTCTTGTCTAATTGAGTGACCTTCTTTTGAGAAGTGATAGGGGTAATACCTAAAGTTTTACAGAATGAGAAAAAGGCATAACATTTATAGATGCTCCTGAATCTTGTAGCCAATTATTCAGATTCTTCCCAAATATATGAACAAAAATAAAAAATGGAGGGGTTTCTATATTTCCTTGGAATTGGCTCAATTGGGTGTCAACTTGTGCAACCTGACTCTTATCTTTATCTTTCCCTTTGTCTGTAGGTGGGACCTAGCCCTAACCTTTAGGTTCCTGTGAATTGAAGGATTTGACAACTGCCTCACTGGCAGTTGCTCCTTGTGGTGTTGTATTTGAATTGAAAGACCCCAAGAAAGAATTCCTAATAATAGGGACTTAATAAATCAAAAGCAGAAAGACTTACCTTTACTTTTCTGAATTCTTCAGTCACATATTTGCCAAGTTGCTCCATGTTCATATCAGAATGAGCTTCCTTGCAGCCACTATTCTGTTTTTCCTTTGATACTTCAGCATTGTTTCTCTTTGACAAGTATTGTGTTGGCACATGAGCGTAAGATGGATTATTATTGGCCTATGGATCTAGTGGAGTAGTGAAATTATTTGGAGGAATAGAAGTAGTGAAAGGACCTCCAGATTGTGGACTCCTATTAGGCATGTTCCTCAAATCATATTTATTTATGGGTTGCTGAAACATATGAACTTCTTCAACACCAACTTCCTCGTCATCCAAAGGGTCATTATCATTCTCATTCTCTTCATTAAATAACTAAGAGATTTTATCCTCATTCAGCAACTGCTCTGCCTCATTTTCGTAGTCACTGGACTTTTCTTCTGGTTCATTCTCCTCACTTTTTGGGAATGGAGCATGGTTAAGTACCATTATTGGGGAATCATAAGGATTGGAAGGCACAATCTCCTGAACATTAGAATTTTTTTCAAGTTCATACTAAAAGATGGAGGCAACAGTCTAAAACTCTGGGCAATCTAACTTAGAATGTTGACTTGTCTTATGGAGGCTACACCATCCAAACAAGGCTACTTCTACTAGATACACACCACTTGGAGTATTCTCCTGGTTAGGAGGTTGGTCCAATGGAGTAGGAACTCCCCCATTATTGGGCCTAGAATTCCAAGGTCTATTATGTCTAGGTGGTTGCCTTGTTGCCCCCTGTCATAATTCTAGCCAGAGCCTTGTCCTCTTTCAAAATTTTGGTTTCTTTCAAAATACTGCCCTGTATCAAAGTTATGTCCTTTAGCAACATCTTTGTTCTCTCTATTGTAGTTCGATTGCATGTTCTGTGCAACCCAAAGTTGGTTGTTTTGATTTCTTAGATAGGTTACCTCCATATTTAGTTTCTTCACCTTCTCAGATAACTCATCCAACCATTCTTTATCTAGACCATTGTGTGGTGTTGAAATCACATTACCAGGAGGGTATCCATATGCTCCTCCAGAACCAACAACCTGATTCAAGACTTTTGAATTTTGTAAATATTTAGGAAAAACAACCAACTGATGTGGGTGAAGGGGTTGATCAGCTCCCTGGTGAGGATAAGAGGTCATTGGTTGTTCTTGATTTATTGGAGGACCTGGATGTGGGATCAGAGGTAATGATGGTACTGGATTCATCATGGGAGCATGATTAGTCAAAGCCCGGTTAAGAGCTTGGACTTGTCTAGGGTGAGAAATCAGTCCTAAGGATGGAAAAGGCTCTGAAAAATGTTGCCTAGGATCTATGCTAACCTTAATATCCTGTGTGTATGTAGTGAGCAAAGTAGTTGGGGGATTAGTCCTCCATTTAAGGAAGGTGGAAGTAAGGTTGTCAAGAGCTTCAAATTAAACCTCTAGTGTAGTGGCATCATCTATAGCATAAGGTTCTTGAAGTCTAGTGTATTCCCTATGAAACCTATTATTGAAAGACCCCATAGGCTCATTAATTTCCCTCTTAACCCTTGTAAACTACATGTAAAGCTCATTAGCACTAATGAGAATTTTAAACTTCTGCAGAAATGTAGTATCCAGTTATGTCAAGTTGTGGATAGAAGCAACAGGTAAGTGATTATACCAATAAAAGGCCTCTTCCCCAGGGAATAAAGGAAAAGCCTGCATGTGACATCCTCATGGTTGATTCCTCTATCTCTCAGACAGATCTGGAAAATCCTGATATGCTCTTCTGCCATCCTATTGGGATCATTGGTATGGAAGTTCGAGCAAAAGTGCTCAGGATTCTTGGGCATGACATTGTAATTATTGAAAATTAAAGGAGATGGGTTATTGGCCAGAAAAGCCATTGGTGAAGGTGGAGGTGGTAATGACTGATTTAGGGCTGGTTGAGGTTACGGAATGGGAATGTCTTTAGAATCAGATGAGGATGAGGATGATGGGGATGATGGGAGTGGTTGGGTGAATGATTATTCTCCTCTTGTTCTAGCCCTTCTTGACCTAGTAGGGGCTTGCAACTCTTGAAATTCTTCTTCTCTTGAAGTAGATTTAGTTCTTGGGTATTTGCAGAATCATAATGGGCCAAAAAGTGGCGATATGTAAGTTATATGATGGCCCATGTGGCCGACAATGGTTTTTTTACCTAAAATTGATGAAACGAAAAGGGTTTTGAAAGGAGATTCTTAGCTTTCCACCAATATAAACTATGCTTTACTTTGAATTTAATAAATAATTATTATTCATTTTCTATTTGAATTACGACTAAAGTCCTGATTGATAGGTTGATTGAAAAACGTATATAGATTTCAAAGGGTATCACATTTTTTGAATCTGAAAGATGTGTCACATTCTACGCTTCATAGACTATAGGATTAAAAAAAAAGAATTAAATATCATGAAGTTTTTACCAAGTTAAGGTGGTCAGACGTATGAGTTTTTATATTTTTTAAAAGTTTTAATAAAAAAATCATAATAAATAATTTACTTGGAAAAAATTATAAAAAAATATGCATCACATTGGGACATGAGTCTTCTACTTATATCTAAAATATTATAAAAAAATATTATCATTTTATTGTGGTTAGGGTGGTCAGACAAACACCTACTTCTTATTTTTTCCTTGAAATTTAAGTACTACTACACTGAAATTTTAAATTTTCACCAAATCAATTTTAAAAAAATAAAAATAAACATTGTAGTTTTGAAACTAAATTCAATTTACAACAGATTCTATTCCTACATATTTTTGAAATAATATATTTACCTTGTTCAATTTTTTTTGTCAAGTTGCCTAACTCTAATTTTTTTGAATTGTATTACCATTTAAGGGCCTACTTTTTCCATGATGGTACTGCACATGCCCTCTTCTTCTGAACCTTTTAGGAGAAATGGCATTGAGAAAATACTCCAACTTGCTTACTCAAGTCCTCCATCTCACACCAATTTGTTGATGGTGTTTTCTGCACAACAACAACTCAGATAGAATAAAAGTTATCCTATCTCTCTTGAAAGGTTGATCTCTATTAGGAAAGAGAGAACCACAAGGTCTCTCAGGTGTCGGGTCTTGAAAATGCAGTGAAACAACTCAGAGATAATGTGAAAATGTTGGTAATCACAAAGGGAGCTTACTACAAGCAAATATTGGACTCAAATTTATCAGATCTAAGAATATGTTGATACTTCAAAGCCTAAATGTAACCTAGATAATAAAAGAAATAAAAAAAGATAAAGGCTTCAGAGATAATTCTAAGACTAATTCTAACCCTAAGATTGACAATGCAGATGATAAGATGCTCGAAATGGACCAATCCCTCAGAAAATAATTCATGTTTAACCTAGATAAATTTGCAATCTTACAAGAATAGTGCAATCTTCTAAGGTGTTAAAGATTTTGAGATCATGTATATTCATTCAAGACAACCCTATTGCAACTGAAATGAACAAACATTCATAACTGAACTAAACACAGTTTTAAGCCTAGAGTAACTTTGCAAAGAAGCTAACAATCAACTTACTGCAAAAAGTATGGACTAGAGATTGTTGGAAACACTTCAAGCATAAAACCCTGAACATCATCAAATCATCTAACATCAAATAAACTTAAGAAATTTTAAATATAGAATACCAATAACCATGCTAGATAAAACTCAACACAAGAAAGGCACCAAATCACAATGTCTTTTCTTGTATTAAATCATCCAAAGTGGCAACAATTCCAGTCTTCTGTTACAACACTTGCTTGAAAAGATAAACTAAACTCTAACTCTAATTGTAGAAAATTTCTAGCTTCACCCTTACAAATGAGGAATAATGCCAAACTTATAAAGAATCCCCCAAGATATGTTTTCCCAATTAGGGTTTACAATAATAAATGGCTACACAATAGGTCGGCCAAGAGAAATTCTAAAAATATGAAATGTGCAATATGCACCAATTTCAACCAAGTCGGCCTAGGGTCTTCAACAAAACTCGATCCAATGCATACGAAGGAAGAGGAGAAAATAATGGGGAAGCAAAAATTCTAATGTAGCATTTCATTAACTACTTCCCCCTTTGTCCCTAGCATGCTCCACCTTATCCTGCACTAACAAAAATAGCCTGTCCAAGTCGGCAATAGGTGGCACAGGTAAAACCCTAGCTCTCCTCTCAAGGGACTTGATGTCATTTCTTGACTGCTTCACTACTTTATCCCAATCCACTATTTGTATCAGTGACCCTTGACCAGATGGAGGGAAGCTTGCTCTCTAGAATTCTTCTCTTGATATCCATCTTGATCCTTTCTGCCTCAGAAACGGAAGACCCCTCTGCACCTGGATCCACTACCTTACCCTTGGTTCCGCTTGTCATTGCCTTACCTGATTCAACTTGCATTCAACAAAAAACCATAGTAAGGATCATATGGAACAAAAGTTAATGAATTACCAAGATAAGTTCATGCTTAAATATAGGTCCCATGATAAGCCAAAAATGCTCAAAACCCTCATTAAAAAAAATCATTCCAAAGTTCAGGTTTTCAACCCTTCCGCAGAATCCAAGCGAAAGAGGTTTTTCGGGAAATTCCCAACCAGGCAGATTTTGGTGAAACAAGGACACAAGCATCCATTAATCATTCAATTAACTTATAATCACTAAGAAATAGCATGAAACATCTCCAAATAATTCAAATTTGATCATCAAATGCATAATCATTAAGCAAACTTCATGCAATTCCTCAATTATCCATTTTCAACAATATCTCGAGAAAATCTATTAGGGACAGAAATCCGTGAGAATAGCAATAATTCAAAAACTCTAGGAAAATAAACAAACAAAGAACTTTCGGGAAAATCCCGAAGGCACGGATTCCAATGAAAGTAATGTAATTTTCACAATTTAAGCCCAATTTCAGGAAAATGACAAGGTGACGGACAAACCAAGAGAATCCGAAGGTAAAGGAAATGCACGAGGTAGGCAAAAATCCGGATCAATGCACATTTCGGGAAAACAAAGAGAAAACGGGAAGTCGGGGAATTCTGACAGATAAGGAATTCCACGAAGACTCTAAAAACCCGAATACCTACGTTTTCTCTTGACCTCACTCAAATTGATCGAAGGATAACAAATTTGAGGAATTGGAGCCTAAAGACAACTTGATTCAAACCCCCTACAGATTGTCCTTGATTCTGAAACTCACCCTAAGGTAAATCGAGAAGGAGTGGCAATGCCCTAGGCATGAAACCCTAAAATTCCACCATGAATGCGCAGGACAAGCTCGAGCTCAACTCATTTGTTTGCAAAGGTTTACCGAAATCATCTCGACCCTCACAAGCAAGCCATCTTAGGATGAAATCAAAAGGCAAGCTTGGAGACTCACTTGGGATCGGCATCCGAACAAAATAGGATGACACTAACCTCAAAATACAATGCCAAAATAGGTAGAACTCAAACCCCAAGCATACCCAAAATGCCGAAGAAGCACGTGCATTTAATCCATCAAAACCAAGGTAATGCAAATAGCATGAAAGGGCACCAAATGAAAAATAGAAAACCAAGCATCAATCGCAAAACCCGACCAACAACATCTTGACTCATAGCACATACACAAAAAGCATGAAGTAATTCATTTCAATCATCAAAAGAGAGAAAGTGTCATGTACATACCATGAGGAAAAAGAAATTCGAAACAACAAAAGCTGGCAAGAAACTCGAAAGTCCGAGCAGAGTGTAAATGGTTTCTAGAAAATCCAACTACAACAATCGACCACAATCCCAATAGCACAATCCAGCAACAACACTCAAGATCAAGCACTCCAGATCAAAAGGAAGAAAATGATAAAACTTTAATGACACCAAACTTCCAAAAGTCAACTTAATACCCACCACAGAAATCACACAATTAATGCAGTCAAGATAGGTCAAACCAAAATCTGGGAGTTCGACATGGTGACAGACATTCAAAGAAATCTGGTCCCGATGGAATTTCGCGAGGGACTAGAATCTCTGAATTTTCAATGAAAAGCAGTTGTTATTGGGTTTCGAAAGGAAACCGAGAAATTCCGCTAGGAGTGGATTTTCCTGAGAACAGTGAAAAACCCGGAATGAGTCCAAAACTTAAGGATTTTAGTATATATCATAGATGGACCATTCCAACAAGCAAGATAAACATCGAAGCACATGGCCAAGCAAGAAAATCCTCAAAATACAAAGGGCCAAAAAGACCAAGAGCGAAAGAAAAAAGAGAGAAAAAGAGGGTCCCTACTTTCAGTGGGACGTGTGTGCAAAAAGTTCACAACAGGTTGGTTTCATTATTTCTTGGTCACTTGTAAGAAGTAGGCAAGGTTTCTCTTCTTTTGTTAGGTTGGTCTTGGTTGTTTTGATCTTTTTCAGGTTGAAGCATGGTTTCATCAAGGATGCTAGGCTCGGAGGTGGATGGGGACATGTTTCAAAGAGATAACTTTGTTATCTTCTTTGCCTTGAACTTTTGGTAGTACAAGAAAAATAAGTCTTCTCTTGGCTTGATAGGTTCCATGGGCTCGGGCCAAAAGGAATCTAAGGAAAAATTTTGTTTAGATGACAAGGGTTTGAAACCACTATGGTGAACAGTAAATATCTCATTGTAAAAGAGAAACTTCAAGCATTTATAAAAAACTGAAGGGACAAATTTCATGGAGTGAGGCCATGGGTGGCCTAGCTTCACACAAAATTGGTCTAATTGCGGGATGATGGTGAATGTAAAATCTAATGTATTTGGTCCTATTTGTAATGGTAGGGTGATTGATCTAGTCATAGGGCATGTGAACCCATTATGTGTCTTGATCGATTCTTTTAGTTTGTCATAATCATCTTGATAGAGTTCATGCAAGAGTAGGAATTCCTCAGTGATCATGTTCTCTCTACATGAAGGATCTATTAATATCCTATTAGTGGGATTATCATAGATACAACCAGCTATGTAAAGAGGACCATCAAGAAAATGTTTAAGTATGTCCTTAGAGGAGAAAGTAATATCAAGAGGACTCTTATTTTGGCCCTTACGAGGGATGGCATCTATCGCCCCTATCATTTAATTAATAGGATTAAAATTAATAGCATTATTTGGAACAAAATCAGTGTATTCATCATCTGTATCAACATTCATCACATAATTCTTAGGTGTGTCGCTAGCTTTAACAAATGAGATATTATGTTTTGGCATGGGATTGGTAAAAAATTGCAAGTTTTGGTTCGAAGGGGCAATAGACTTAATGCCTTGATCATTAGTACCTACAATAGATAAATGACTAGAATTAATGAGGTCTTGCACAAGATGTTTAAGACGCTTACATTGTTCTATGTCATATCCATTTTGTCAATGAAAGTGGCAATAAGAATTTTTCTTTAAAGCTCGGAGGTAAAGGCTTATTAGGGTCAATTTGTCTAACGAGAGGTAAGGTTATCATTTGTTGGTTTAGAAATTGGGACATGGTATTATGAAGGGTGTTGGGTAGGGGAGTGAATTGCCTCTTTGGATCTCTATAACTAAAGGGCATTGAGACTTTGACAACAACTTGGTTATGGAAATTTTGAGTTTGTTGTTGAGGAGGTTTGAATTGAAGGAACCCTTTATTTGGTTTTCTAAAGGGTTTGGAATTTTTTGGTGCACATTCTTGGATCTTTCAATTCATTTAGAAGTGGACTTTGTATCACAGCTATAAATCAACTTTTGGTAATCACGGAGAGCAATAAATAAGTTAATGAAGGATGGGAATTTCATCATGGTCAGCTTGTCTTGGATTTTTTTCGCAAGTTTTCTATAAACATATTTTAAAGGTGTGGATCGGGGATCTTGACATCGGCTTGGGAATAAAGTGATTGATAGTAGGAGATAAAGTCAGTTATCTTTTCTTCCTTTTTTTGCTTACATCTCATCAAGTCAACCAAGGTATCTTAGGGGTCATCTACACTTGGAAATGATTTATAAATGCCTCAACAAGTTCATCAAATGAATGAATCGATTTATTTGGTAAATAAGAGAACCACTCCAAGGCAGTGTCTTTCAAGGTCCTAGGAAAGAGCTTTGGTAGAAGTTTATCATCAAGGAAAAAGTCACTACTAGGGTAGTGTAGGCATTGACATGGTTAGAATGATCTCCCTTTCCTCCATATTTCTTGAATCTAGGCATCTCTACACCTTGTAGCATTGTTGTGCATAGTATCTCCAAGGATAATGGACTACTCTTGACATAATATGTGGGTGGACCATTTTGATTTTCGTTGATGGTGGAAACTTGTTTTTGAAGAGATGACATGGTTTGGAAAATTTGATGTATGAGAGGATCATTGCTTGTGTTATGAGATGGAAATGAAATTAGTGATGGAGTGTATGTGTCTGTGGAACAAGTGAATAAAATTATTATAGGTGGTAAGGTAGAGGGAGCTATAACATGTGATGCCACATAAGAATTAGAGATGCTAGCTGGAATATCCAAGGAAGGAAACACATTACTAACTTGTTGCATTGTTGTGACTTGAGGAGGGGTGTAGGTATGGATTGAGGGTATTGTTATTGGAGGAGGAATTTGAGTTCCTCCTTGGCTTGAAGCATTGTTTGTGGGCAAGGGGAAACTAGTAGCTTAGGGGAGATGCTTGCCAAATATTTTCACTATGTTTTCACAAATTCAAGGCCATATCCAATTTCAAGCATACGGTGAATGTTTTCAATTGAAGGAATTGTAGTGGTTAATTTTTTTTCAAGGCTGATTTGATGTTTTTAGTTCACTAGGTCCTCATTAATGTGGATTAGGTTTTCTTGTGGAATGCTACCATTCTTTGGTTCAACTTGCATGTTACTTGAAGGAAAAGAGTTACCTAGGGTGTTGTCCATGCCTAGTGTACTAGTGTCAATACTAGGAGTGGAAGCTCTAGATAACCCAAGATCCACAATGATTGTGCTATTGTGGGATGACATGAGTCTCAAAATTATTCTCACTATGGTATTCACAATAGGACACTAAACACTCATGCAAAAGCTACTAAATGCAGGGTGGGTGCAAATACAATGTAAACTAATAAGAATGAAATGCTTGGAAAGTATAATTGAAATATAGAAGTAGCAACCAGAAACTCAGAAAACGAACTGTAAACAACAAAAAATGCAATGCAAAATATGCAAAGGGATTGACTCACCCAAGGTGGCGAATGAGTCCAGATATGGATTTTTTTGAATTTTTTTATAATTTTTGAATTGAATTTTAAGATTTTTATGCTTTTTGATGCAAATGTAGAATTTTGCTGATTTTCAATGAGATAAAGTGCAATATGCAAGCTAAATGAGCTTTTCAGTAATGCATAGATTGAAACCATAGAATGCAAGTTAACCAATGAAAAACCTAATGCAATGTTAATGGAACCTAAATCTAGGATGTAAATGTACTCCAAATCAGAATTATGATGCTCTAAATGTAGGTTAACCAAAATGAAACGAAGAAAATAGTTGGGGTCTCTTTTCACTTCTAAGGTTTTGGACCTAAAAGGAGAGGCTATTTTCCACCTTTCACTCAAGAACAACCCTTGAGATTGCAATGCAAAGAAGATTAAAATCTAACAAAGGGTTTGTTCTAGGGGATTGAATGATGTAAATAAGGGGTTCACCACCAAGTTTAGACTTGTAAAGACAATGAAATGTAAAAGCCTAGCTTGATGCAATGCTTCAAAGAATGATCTACAAATGCAAGAAAATAGCAATAGAAAACTGTAAAACTAGAAATGTGCACCTAAGAAATTGGAGAAGGCACAATGGAGGTATGAAACCTAAGAAAATTCATTTTTGAAGCAAACTGGGACTCATTCGCCAAGTTGGGTGAATCAATCTAGTGTCGAGAAAACTGTGTTGGACTAGGTTTCAAACAAAAGGGTACTCAGATTTACAAAAACCTCTGACAAATAGGTATAGTGGGAGTCCTTCACCAATAGTGATGAATCATTCCACTTTTGGATTTCCAGAAATTCAAAGTTGGATTATGTAGCTCTTAGTCTGCTCTTTTGTTCTCGATTCAAATCTAGGTCCAAAACCACTAAATTCAACCTGTAGGCCTTCCCCAAGCTCCTCCAAGGTTTGTTCACATTCTTGACAACTTTAACTCGCTTTGAAAACTTGATGACAACTTTTCCAATCTTTCTCTTTTATAAATCTACAACCTAGACTTGTAAATCACATGCAAAGAGAGGGAACAATGGTTGTGGGGTTAGAGAATGGGGGTTTGCCTTGGTCAAACCCCTTGTTAGTAACTAAACCTTGAAATGGAGAGAAAATTTAAAGGAGAGTGATGAATGAACAAAAGGTGATGTTGTAGCCCACCAAACCCTTGCAATGAAGTGCTACAAATATGCTTGAAATGGCCACAATGGATGTGGTTCTTGATTCTTGCTTGAAGGAGATAGATCTTGAATGTAAAGGTTGCTTGGATCATGAACTCTACACCAGAATTCTGAGCAAAATTAAAAACATGAAGAATGTGATCTTTGACATGATGATTGATGCTTGAAGAATGGTCTTGAAAGCTTGATAATTTTCCCTTGAAAGCATTGAATTCTCTTGCTCAAATGCTCTTTTGAACTCAATGAATGCTTGAATGCTTAGGAGTGCTAGGATATTGAAATTTTCTAGGATTGAAATGAGTGAAATAACCTTGTATTTATACCCAATTATGCAATAATTCCCAAAATGATAACACTACAAGCTAACATTGGATCTTGGAGAATAAAATCCCACCAAATATTTAAATTAAATTTGATTTTTGAGTTAAAAGGGAATCATTCACCACCTTGGGCGAATGGAGAATGAGTCCCACCTTAGGATTTTGAGGTGGGTTTTCGGGGATTTGATATTTGAAATGCCATTTGTCAGGATTATCCTAAAAAATACACCAAAATAAGGCTTTTGGATACAAAAAGGGGCCAATTAAAGCATAAGATAGCCTAATTATTAATGAAAATCCTAGAGGAATGTGATAGTGTGTTACAACACACCAAATAAGGGAAGGTTAAGAGAAATTATGATGGAAATAAAGTTAATTATGCTTAGAAATCCTAGAAAAGTGTGAAAGTGTGTTACAACACTTTACAACACCTTTAAAAGGAATCATTAAAGTACACTAGTTCACAAGGGCCCAAGAGGTAATGTGAATGTGCTATCCACATTACAACACTAAATCAAGGCCAAACTGAGCCAAAATCTGTAAGAAGGAGCTAAACAAGCGTGAAAAAAGGCTAAGGACCCTTTTTTTGACATTACAAATGTTAATCTTTTATAAATTTATACATAAAATTCTTGAGGATTATGTTGATGATACCTTTTCTAAATCTATAACATATCAATATCATATCAAAATTCTCCATCAAATCATTGAGTGAATTCAAAAGTATAATATGATATTGAATCCTTGGAAGTATGTCTTTGGTGTGGATAGTGGAAAATTATTAAGTTTGATAGTGTGAAATCGGGGTATTGAGGTGGAAACAAAGAAGACTTATGCAATAATAAATATTCCACATCTTAAATCACTTCTCAACTTCATAGATTATAGCGAAATATTTAGGCTATTCTTCATTTTTGTAGAATCATTGGCGGATAGAATTCTTCCCTTTAGTCACTTACTAAAAAAGAAATCTCACTTTAAATGGAATGACGATTTTCAAATTTTATTTGATAAATTAAAACAATATTTAGATAATCTTCCTATCTTATGACTAGAAACACCAGGACATCCCTTTTATCCTTTACACTTTTTCTTCATTGAATGCTCTTGCAGTGTTATTGGCACAAAAAGATGTAAATGATAAAGAACATATTATGTACAAACTAGTTGAACATTAATAAATTATGAGAAACGATACACAAATATAGAAAGACAATGTTTGGTTCTTGTGTTTGTTGCGAAAAATGGGGCATTATCTCCTAAATGTTGAGGTGCATGTGGTGAGAAAAATTGATCCACTAAATATCTATTTTCTAGGATTTATTTATCAAGATAGTTAGCTAAGTAGGTGATGTTAAGAGAGTTTGACCTTAAGTTTGTCTCTCAAAAAGTGATTAAATTTCAAGCATTGACTGACCATTTAGCCAAAGCTTCCTCACCACTAGCATTACAAAATGAAGACTCATTTCTCAATGAATATTTGTTGATATTAGAAGAAAATAAAACATTAAATTTATATTTTGATAGTTCTAAGTGTTGAAATTTCATTGGTGATATAGCAATCCTATTACCTCCTTCAATTAAGCCATTTCCCTTATCATACCATCTAAACTTCCTTTACAAAAATATTGCTAAATATGAGGCTCGCATTATTGGTTTACGTGTAACATTGTCTTTAAATATTCAACATCCTCATATATTTGGAGATTCTGAGTTAATAATAAAAAATAATGGATCATATCAAGAAAACCAAGATAAACTATCACAATATCATGCATTGGCATTAATAATAATAATATATTTTTCCTCATATACTATAGACAATATTCCACATATGGATAATTGAGATGCGAATGCAATGGTAAGTGTAAATTCCCTTATATCCCTTGATGATTATTCCATGGATTTTAAATTATCTATTTATAATGTCACATCATCATCAATCACAAACAACATAAATTAAGAGTTAATATGTCATATAGATAAATCAAATGAATGGTACTCACACATATTTCAATTCTTGTGTGATGGTATTTTTCCTAAACCTATTACTAAAAATACTTGTGCTCATATCTGAAATATTGTAGCATGATACACAATTTTGGTTAATGTGTTATACCAAAGATTATATAATAGTCTTATTCTTTGTTGTCTTAGCAAAACAAAGATCCTATTGGCCCTTGAAGAAGTCAATTCAAGTGTTTGTGGGGGAAACTCTGGTGGTCAATCTTTGACCCAAAAGTTAATTCATATCGGATATTATTCAAAAAAGATGGAAAAGGAGTATTTCATCTTTGTTAAAAATTATCCTATGTGTCAACAACATAAAAATTTGATTCACATTCTCACTCATGAAATTTGTGCCCAATCAGCTATTTGGTAATTTTATATGTGGGGTGTGAATATTATTGGTGATATTTCTCTTACATCATCTCTAGAACATACCTTTAATATCACGGCTATAGATTACTTCACGAAGGGGGTCAAGGCAGTTCCTCTTCATTCCATGATGACTAATGTTATTTATTGTTTTATCCTAGATAACATAATATTGTGATTTATACATCCTTCATCTTCGATTATGGATAGTGGTACGCCATTTAAAAATAAGGGGGTAAAGAATCTTTTGGAAAAGTTTCACATACAACATTTTTCTACATTGTATTATCCTCAGTCAAATGACCAAGAGGAAGAAAGTAGAAAAATGAGAAATTTTTTTTTGTAAAAAATAGTTAAAAAATATAATAAATATTGGCATATTCGGCTCTCTTATGCATAATGCACTTATCACACAAGTGTTCATATGGATGTGGGTAGTACTATGTACAACTTTGTCTATTGTGCCAATGTTGTTATTCCCTTAGAAGTGGAAAATATTTCTTTACAAATCTCTCTTAGTGATATTGTACATGATAACTCTTATTGAGAGAAACAAATTTAAAAACTTGAAATTGTCAACGAACAAGATATAAATGCTCTTTAACATCTTCAAGCTTATTATAAAACTATGCAACAAAAATATAATGATGGTGTTATTTTTCATTCATTTTAGAAAGGATATTTGGTTCTATTTAATAATCAACATAATGTAAATGTAGCACCGAGAGAAAAAGGAAAATTTAGTTTGAATTGGATAGGACCTTATGTTATTGATGAAGATTTTGGAATAGGAGAATACAAGATTTCTACGATAGATGGTACACCTCTCAAAGACCCTATTAATGTTATGCATATTTTTAGATTTTACGCTTAATATCATATTTTTGAATTTTATGTTATATTTTAAAGCATGTTGATTAGATTAAATAGATGTTCTTTTATATTTTATCTCACATTGCTTCATTCTTGACAAACATTTGTGTGTATAGAATTATTAGAGTAATTTTTTATAATTGGATTATTATTTATTATTAATACTATTAAATAGTTTGTGTGTGCATGTTAAACTAGATCATTATAAGTTTAATTTTATCTAAATTGGATCATAGTTGCATCTAGTTTAACATGTGTGCACCTAAGTAAAAAAATTATCATCTGATTAGACAATTAGATTTAGTTTAGTTAGATTACATCATTAATTTACATAAACCAATTAGACATTATAGTACTTATTAAATAGTCTTAACTAGATTATTTAATAGATCACAATTATATTCAATTTGACATATATAGAAATGTAATGCATTTTATTAAAAAAAACATGTTGTACTAAAGCACAATAAATAGATAAAAAATGTAAAACATGCTCATATATACCATGTTACTTATATACATCACCATATCACCATAATGAAGAAATGTGGTGTGTCATACAAAGAATACATAATCATATAGTTGGCCTATGGCTACAAAACTCCTCGATACTTCTTGGTGGTTTTCAATGTGAGACCATAGATCGTGAGTGGCTCCTAGAGCTGCTCCATGCCAATATAGCCCACAACTCACCTTTAATCTCAGTATTAGCCAAAAGTTATATTATGTGCTACTCTTGGAGGGAATATCTCTCTACCGATACCCTTCTAGTCTCCTCTCATAAGATGGCCTATGTCTTGATCAAAGTAGGAGCTTGATCTCTCCTGAATCTCAAATCCTAGTGAGCAACTCCCAAATCCTCATTTACCATCCTCCATAATGATATATAGGCTAAAATATATCAACATGTCACCCCACACTCATTGGTGAAATATGATCAAAACATACTAGCTAATGAGGAGGTATCTTAAAACCATATTTGATAACACTCAACCCATAAAGTCAAGCTAATCTCAAGTATCAACTAAAAAAGAATGAAAACATAGAATGAAATTAGATAAAAGCATAATACAATACATAAAATTAAAGTATAAAATATAAAGAAATAATAAGTAAACATCATGACATATAATATAGCCTAGACTAGCTTGCTAGTCAGTATCTCAGAATGCAACTATGATTCCCATGCTTGTACACCCACAAAGGGTTGGGGTCGTGGTGGGTGTTGAATTACGACTATCTCCATACTCGTATATGGGTGGTCTCTCAAGTATTATAGGATTTGATCGTGATACATGAGGATGAGATGTAGGTCTCTCCTTGTGGGTATCTCTAGCCTCCTCATACACCTCTTTACCTCTCATAGCTGCTCATCCTCCTCCTCCTCCTCATCTCCTCCTAAATCTCCATCATCATCGTCATCCTTTTCCTCATAATCCTCTTGATACCATGGTCATGGAAAAGGATCACTAGTAAGATGGTCAGTGAGGAATACAGGATCTAGATGTGCACTCTCCCACCACTTGTATGTAACAATGAATCCAACACAATCCATGTTAGATACATGGAATTTTGTCTTGCTCCTCATTATCTAAGTCACTCAAGGGGATGTCTATGATGGTAAGGTGTGGCATGTACTATTCTCTAGCGGTGTTTTTAGTTGACCTAAGATAGGTTGATGGAATGATAGGTGTATACACCTAAAATTGGTTAAGATAATCGATTAATTAAATACAAGTTATTTAATTAATAAAATCTCTTAATTTTTCTACTTGTAAATAAATTGAAAATTTTATTTATATAGTTAACTTTATTAAATTCTTTCTAAAATCACTTTCTTCATGATTTAATTAAATAAACAAATCTAACCAATTTTTTTTATTTGATTAATTCCCTTTCATTAAATTTGAATTTCTAAATTCAAAATTTTCACATTTCTACATAACTCTCTAACCTCCGTCCACCTCATCATCCACCTCATCAAGTGTCTCATGAATTTAAATAAATCTAATTTTTAAATGGAATTATCCTCAAAAAATTTGAAACAAACTTTGGACACTTGTCTTCTCCATCTCATTCATTATCTTCAACACTTGGCAATGTTCTATTAAAGGGAACACTCTCCATGATTCCCTCTAACTTCTTCATCCTCCACTGTTCATCTTTCCAGCTGAAATATTGACTGTTGAGTCCTGCCACATCACAATATGCCTTGGAAATCCTATAAATACAACATCATTCTTCAAATTTTCATATCCCATCTTTAAGAAAACTTACTCTGTAGAAATTACATTGAAGCACTTAGAGTATTTAAAGTTTAAAGCATTTAGCATTTAGAACTGGGGTATCATATTAGTTTATAATCATGGCTTAGTTTAGTAGATGCACTTTTATTATCAATATAGTTTCTTTACAACAATTATATCACAACATTAGTATCATAGTTTTTAGCATCATATCCAGTATCATATCACCATTTCCATTTATAGAAAATCATATAGCTTATCAGATCATGTAGGGACTAGGATTCTTGCATCTTTCAACATTCCATTCCTTAGGTTGCCATTCTAATAGTCATAGTGCAAGCCAAATCTGAGAGCCAACATGACTTATGAATCCCTGAAGATAGGAAACGATGGAACAATTTTAAGGAATAGTTGTATTTGTTTATTTGTTATTTTAATTTCTTTAATATAATATGTTTCATTGATTGTGTGGTCTTGTTATTCATTTATTCACATTACCCAATTCACCACATGATACAATAGGTACTACCTAAGTGTGACCAAACTAGATCATAGTAGAATGGCATAAAAATATATTTGTATTCACCAACAAAGAATCAAACCCATTGCATCTTGGCTAGTTATTGTGGCAATCTTTCCCAAACTCGTAAGGTCTTTTAGCCTCTCTAGATGATGCACTTGGTATCTAGCGAATCAAAAGTGACACACCAGTATAGAAAATATCCATACTACCAAGGTCTCCTAAGTGGATAGTTGAAGACAAGAGGATATGTATATGGTACCTCTATGCGATATCCTACGACCACATGCAAGTGATGTACTTGAAAGTCCACACATGAAGTAGTTTACATACCATGAGTCTGTGTGCCTTGCAATGTATGTATTGCCCAAGATCATAGTATAAATTTGGTAACATGTTTTTCCCCTAGGTGAACATGGTTTTCTACCTCTCGATCAATCATATCTTATAGATAAGGCTTATATGCAAGTATGTTCATAGCCTATCTATTGAAACAACCAACATACTATAGTGATCAAAATCCACCAAAGAAAAGGAAAATTAGTACTCACACATAATAGCCATTGCAATATAATATGACCCTTTCTCTCACGGGGTATATTGCACCCAATGCAATATTGATCATCCAAGATGCCCTTTTTGGTCCACCTAGCATCATATTTAATGCTCCTGCTATGAATATGTATTCAAAGAATATGGTCTACATCCTCTAGTGTGATTTTCATCTCTCCTATCAATACATATAAGGTAGAGGTGTATGCATCCCACCACTCCATGAGTTTCATGAGCATAGCGCCATGGTACCTCACCATGGGCATGGTGTAAACCCAATCGAGACAAACTACACATAGATGCTAGTACTCTGCAATAGAAAGTTATGTGGCTTGATCTCAGAGAAAAAAAATCAAATGTCCAACTAAGAGCTCTCACATGTGTGATGAGCCCTATCAATCAAGAGAAAGATTCATTATTAATCTTGCATTCAAAACATAGATAGCATTAAATATCAAAATTTAAGTTTTAAAGTCTTATGCCTAGTCAAGGGCACCCTTGTTGGTATAGGGAACCCATGCTAGTCTAAGGTTCCCTTATTGATCATGGGAACCCTCTAAGTTCTAGGGTTCTCATGATAATCTAGGGCACCCAAATTTAAATAAAACTTTACAAAATGCATAAAATAAGACCCAAAATTAAATATAAACTAAAAATGTAATTCACCTCTTGTATGGTTGTCTCTCGTGTGATACACTCGCTCAAGGCCCGGACTCTCAAAGATTGGTATAGTCATTGTTGCAACATTTTTTATCCTAGGTTTGATGGTGTTAGTACTCTAAGCTCTCAAACTACAAATATGAAAATGAATGTCAAAAAGGTAAAAATGTTAGATCACCTATAGTTAAATTTAGTACTATATTTCTCATACACTACTCTCTTAAAATCAACATAACTTGAGCTTTCAAACTATAATTTTGGTGTCATATATTGCATGTGAATCAGGATTCCACTCTCATTAATGTTGCATGCTTTTTTGTTCTTGGAATTATTGTTTTGTGACTTTTCCACAAGATTTTTTTTATCAAAACCCTAATCAGTTTGATGTGGCAAGATTACTACATTGATTCCACCTCCATAAAGCAAGCTGAATTAGGGGGCACACATCTACCATCTAATTTCCTTCTCTTTAAAGTTTTCAACTAACACATTTGTTTGTATATGTAGGTTGATTTGTGAATTTTTAATGATTTGGTTTTGTAGGATGTGGTTCCTAACATTTTGGTTTTTTAGGATACTACATTGGTGTCTTTGTTCTCTCGTGATCTACATCATCTATAGTATCCTTTATGATATGATTTAATTTTAGTATATTACCTTGCATATGCATGTAGTGTCATATGGTCACTAAAGTGGGTGCTAAATGTAGTGTTTTAAATTATACTCTCTTTCAGGTGAAAGTACACTTTCATGTTGTATTTGGAACTAGCTTAAATAATGACCTTTTACATCAATACATTTTAGACATTCCCTAGCCATAAATTATCCTATCAACCTATGAGAATATGTCTATACTACCCTACAAAATATTTTATCAATTAAACATCATAAAATTAACTTTGAAAAGTGTGCTCGTGCCATAAAAATATCTTGATTTTAGCATACTCTAAATAACCAAATAAAATTCTATTGAGTGTGAAAGAGCTAGTCTAGGGCGCTCCACACCTTAGACCAACTATTTTTTCTAACAAATTTGATTTGTTATTTTTTTCAGTCTCTAATTTCATAGATGTATTTTTAAATTTGGGCCTTGGTAGTAATTTAATCTCAAAAATTCAAATTTAAATGACTTGGCCTAAACTTTAATTTATCATAAGTTAAATTATATAATCATGAATTATTATTTCAAAATTATGGAATAAAATTACAAGAAAAATATACTCTTCCAAAATGCGTTCAAATTTATAGGTTTCCACGAGGAGTTTAAAATTTAAACAAGTTTCTACAATAATTGGAGTTTGATGCCAATGAAAGGACACAATGGAATCTATGTTTTAGAGATTGCTTTGGTCTCTACAACAACCCAATGACTTACTTTTTATATTTTTCTCATCATCAAGCTTTGATCTACTTGTTGAGTGGGGATCCCACAATACTGATTTACAATTTTTGGCCAAGCTGGAGATTGAATTAATTTTTTTTAACTAAATCTTCACTTTCGAACACCTATAGCGGCTAAACCGTGAGGAATTTGAAGATGATGAAAAATAGTGATTTGTGACATTTTGTCTATAGATTCTAAATATGTTTTCTTCAAAATTTGTGGAATCATATTGCACTTCTTTTTCTATCTCCTTCGAAAACTAGTTTTTAACAGTAGGGTATGTGCAGGATCATGATGGGCCAAAAAGTGGTGATATGTAAGCCATATGATGGTCCATGTGGCCGACGACTTTTTTTTACCCAAAATTGATGAAACGAAAAGGGTTTTTAGAGGAGATTCTCAACTTTCCACCAATATAATTTATTCTTTACTTTGAATTTAATAAATAATTATTATTCATTTTCTATTAGAATTATGAATAAAGTCCTAATTGATAAGTTGATTGAAAAACATCTATAACTTTCAAATTGTATCACCTTTTTTGAATCTGAAACATGCATCACATTCTATGCTTTGCATACTATAGGATTAAAAAATAAAAAATTGAATTTCATGAATTTTTGACCAAGTTAAGGTGGTTAGACAGATGAGCTTTTATATTTTTTAAAAGTTGTAATAAAAAATTCATAATTAATTATTTACTTGGAAAAATATTATAAAAAAATATGCATCACATCGGGACATGAGTCCTCTACTTATATCTACAAGATTATAAAAAAATATTATCATTTTATTGTGATTAGGGTGGTCAGACAGACATCTACTTCTTATTTTTACCCTGAAATTTAAATACTACTGCATTGAAATTTCAAATTTTCACCAAATAGATTTAAAAAAATAAAATAAAGGTCTAGTAGTTTATAAACTACATTCAATTTTCTACATATTCAATTTTTACATTTTTTTGAAATAATATAGATACATTATTCAAATTTTTACGTCAAGTTGTCTAACTCTGATTTTTTGTCTTTTTATTGCCACTTAAGGGCTTGTTTTTTCCATGATGATCCTGCACATACCCAGTAAACACCATTTTTAAAGAGTGACATCACTCACCAAAACATAATTTTTTTTTCTATGAAGGATAAAATTCTAGTTTTTTCGAATTTAGATTCATAACTATGATATCTAGTGTATGGAATTAGTTTGATAGCATTTCATTGAATATTTTTTCTTAATTAAGTTTCAAACTCAAACCTTTTAGAATTTAGACATGATTCATTGGCTAAAGAATAATGTTTTTTGCATGCATCGAAATTCATTTTTTCTATTGGATCAAGGACATCAATATCTAGTGCACTAATATTTTCAATTTGTTTCTATAATCTATTTTTTTTCCACATGTGCAGAATAGAGAGCTTGATTTTTGGTGAAAAACCTATGTTTAATCAAACTAAAAAATAAAATACACAACAAAACCAAAACATATTAAAATTATATTCAATGGATAGCTTTTTTCAAGGACTACCATTATCCAGTTGGTTCTGTGAAGTCTCCTCCATTTTTATCCTCAACCCGATCTTTGAAGGGAATTTTTTTACAAAAATTTGGTGGAAGAGGGGGAGAAGGGGGGAAAAGGGGGGTTTGAATGGACCCAGGTTCGAGTGAACCCCTCCTTTTATTGAGTTTTCCATTGTCTTCATTAAAAAAAATTCTAAAAAGTGGGTCCCATCAATAGGGTTCACTCGAATCAGGGTCCATTTAAACTCATTTTGGGTCCATTCAAACACCCTTGTTTGTGCGAACCTCTAAAAACCAAAAAAAAATTTATAGGAGTGTTTTTACAATTTCTATTCCTCACTAGAATTATAAACCAGTATTGTGGGATCACCCTGACGTAAGATTTATATATTGCTAAATTTAGGATTTTCCTAAGGTTATTTGACTTTCTCTTGGATTGATCTCATTTATATCATTTAGGAATCCTTAGTTCTAACACATTTGAGTAGGGTTTTTAGCATTTTAGCTCATTATAGCCTTAGATGCACTTAAGGTTAAGAGAACACATATTTTTTTAGTCAATCAATTAGCTATTCATGGAGGTAGAAATACCAAAATGAGGGTTTAACTTAGGAAGACTCCTATATCCACCCCATTTCCCCTTTTTGTTGAGATTTTTATAGGTTTCGATCGGAAGATGGAGATTTCAATGAAAGATTACTAAAGGAAAATAGGGAGTTACAAACTTGTGCAATTAAATGTAAGAAAGAAGGAACTAAGTCTAGGGTGCAGTACACCCTAGAATAGCTATTTCAGCCTAAACTTCTTATCACAAGTGCATAGCAATCTATCCCTTTCAAATCTACTTTCATTTTTTATAGATTAAATTTCATGAGTATAGGAAATTTGTGCTTTCATATTAAGTTTTGTAGTCAAATTAATTCAATAAATCCACATTAGTTCCAATCAATTTCTAAGGTAATAAAAAAACCAAATCTAGTGTAGATTGTCTCTCCTCTCAAGTTGTTAACCAGTCCATTATCCTTGTTGATTTGGCTTCTAATACTTTTTGGAAAAGGATTTATTTTAGTGAACTATACACTAGACCTAGGATCCCTTTTTCATCTAAAAATTATCTTATTTAGTTTTGATTATACGGGAAAAATAGGTTTTGAAGGGACCCGAAACCCTTTACAACTTGAAATACAAAATTTTGCTTAGAAGATAGGAAAAATGATACCAGTAGCAAACCAAAACCAAGGAAAAACAATAGTCAGTGTTGAATGAGAGATAAAACAGTAGACCATCAGCAACACCCATCAGCAATAAAACAACAAAACTAAAAAAAGAAAATCGAAATCCAACAGAAAGTGTAGACAAAGGAGTCGAGTACTATTTCATACTACTTAAGGTGTTGGCTACCTCAAGCTCTTGGTTCCTATGCAGATCAATCATGTCTAGAAGCTCCTTCTTCTCAGCTTCAAAGGATCTTTTCCAATCAATAAACACTTTAACAACGGGGCCTTTTCTATTATCTTTCACCCCCTTTTTTCCTTTATGCTTAGTCGCATGCTCCTTTTCCATTAATTTAGAAAAGTACAATTGGTCCTCCCTTAGTTCACTAATCTTTCGAAATAGGACTTCGAAAGAGTCTGCACTAATTTTAATAGAAATATGGCATGCATGCATAAGCTTCTTGATGTTTGCATTGGTGCCCACAACCTTGGCTTCTAACCCATCCAACCGATCTTCACACTAAGATTTGAAATCATGGAAAGAACCCTCTAGGTCCACAATTCTATCAATCAAAATGTTCGACATTGAGCTTTTCGGCACATTCTTCAAGTTCTCCTTCAAACCCCTAATTTTAATGTTAACTTTATTAAACTCTTGAAGAGTCCACTTAGCCAATTTAAAAGTCCCAGTGGCCCCAGCCTTTTCCATGTCCAACAACTCAAACATTGAGGGAGAGTCATCATTTATATAAGAAAAGTCCTCAGAAAGGGGATCTACCTTTAGGGTACTTGAATTAGCATTCATCTTGTTAGTGTCTTCCTCCTCTCGACCCCTTTTTTCTTCCTACAGATTATCATTGGTTAAGTCATGAGTTGGCGAGTCATCAATTTCCACCACCTTTTATCTAGAAGCCTTTTCCTCATAAATCACCTTGGCATCCTTTTCAAGAACATTTGAGACCTGGTTTTTTATCTTGGCAATACATTTGGACGTCCTCCTTAGCTTATCCTTGGCCTATGAAGCCAGTACATTCTCCTGCAAGCCGTCCTTATTACCTCCATCTTCAATTTCTACTTAGCCAACAACCAACTCCACCTTCTTGGAAGAGGAATCATCTGAGCCCAAGTTTGTATCCTCACTATCAAAAAGAACAAGGTGCTTATTAGCTTAATTTTTTTTAAGGCTACCCTTCTTCCTCTTTTTTGAGGAGGTAGCCTCAATGGATGAAGGACCATCATCATCCTCTTCTTCCCACTCCTTATCTTTGACACTACTAGTATCTGAACTAGATGAATAAAACCCTTCACTGAGAGTCTTCTCCTTGCCCTTAATAGTAGGGGCAGGGAGAAGAGACCTAACATGCTCCATGATTAAAAGGATGAGACCCTCATGGAAGACCGAATCCCTCCTATTTTTTAAGTATGCATAAATAAATATCTCCTTGGAAGATAGCAGAAAAAATGGGAAGGAAACAAACAACCCATGTCAGAAGTGATTTAAAAGAGTGAAATGGTGACCCAATATAACAGTAAACCTTCCTTCCAATGTCACATAGCGCATAATTACCTCAGCCAACTCTACCCAAATCTTCTTGAGTGACTTGCGCTCATATCCCCAACTCTTTGTCTTAATCAACTTCTTCCGCTCGTCATCTTTGAAGAACTAGGCCATCACTTCTTCATTAATCTTTTGCTCCTTGTAAAAATTACAACCAACCATTGACATCCTCATCACAATACCAATGAGCTCCTCATTTACCTCCACTTCTACACCCTTTATCTGAAGCTTACAACTATGCCAACATGAAACAAACTTCGCCAAGGAATTGAGGTCATGCCCATGTAACCTTTGTAAAAATGACATTTATTTCCCATGGCGGAGAATCTTCCATAGCTTCTTTTTCTTCCTTAGACCTGCACAAGAGTGCAGCTCAATTATGCTTCTATCGCCACCCATTTCTTCAAACACTAGGAAAGGAAAACCATTGCAATAATCGTTCAATTGAATACTAGTAATCCAAATGAAACCCACAAAGCATGTGAGTCAGAATATGGTACTAAGGCTTAAATGCCTCCACTACATCAACTCAGCCCATCCCATCATTTCTCATTAAGCTCCTAGGTTTCTTGAGAAGGACCGATCCCTCCTCCCATGCACAAAACTCATTCAATATGACAACCTCATTAGCAAAAAAAATTGCCAATGAGTTTCCTTCTTGAAAGATGTGAGATATGTTAGTCTCTTCACAAGAACATAGCATGATTATAGTATCTTTGATTAATTTCTCCACATTCCAAATAGGTTTATGAGTGCCACGTAGGTAGTTAATTATGTTTAAATAATCGCCTTCAACCCATAATTTGGTATAGCCCCTGTCCACAGTGAATTTTATACTTGTAAATGCAACCTTTGCCTCAACACAGTGATTGGTCTGATTTACTAATGGGAGTGACACCACACCTAAGATTCTGCCATATTCATTCCTCAACACCCCCCACAACCTATAGGACTAAGGTTACCCTTTACTACACCATCAAAATTAACTTTTACCCACCCTAAAGGAGGTGGTTGCCACTTAGTATTCAACCTAGCATTCAAATTGGACTAAGGATTAATGGCAAGAATGGATAGGATATTTCAATTAGAAATCACCAAAAGGTCATACCTATCCAACCACGCAATAGGAGCACAACAAGGAGATTCAAGATCACTGATAGAAAAATTCTCCAAGATCACTCGACGAGTCTTGAAATAAAGGCTGCCAACTCTAAGTTTAGAATCACGAAAGATTTAGTTCTTTCATTCTTTCCATAATCCCCATGCAATATGTGGGGCCATATGATCCCAAAACCAATGGAGAATAGGAGAAGTAGAGGGGCATCTCCACTGGTCAACAAATTTTTCAAGGGATTTCAGGAAGACCCAAACTAGATTCCATTACCCAAGAAATTTACTCCAAAGAAGAGAGTAAAAATTACAACCAAGAAATATATGGAAAGTACTCTCAGCATCAACTTCACAAAGAACACATTTATTAAGAAGAGAAAATCCCCATTTACAAATATTATCCTGCATTAAGATTTTACCTTGCATAAGTAGCCAGAAAAAGACATTCACCTTGGGAATAAGCTTTTTGTTCCATAATCTTTCCCAAAATGGAATAGAATCAGTCTTATCCAGCAAAATAACAAGGGCATAAGCCATTAGAAAATTTCCACTAGCACAAGGAGCCCAAAAAACCCTATCTAGTCTAGGAAAGATGGGGATACAAATATTGCACAAGAAGTCCTTAAGAACCTTCAAAGATAGGTCCCAGTCTTGGAAATTTTTCCACTCCCCATTATGAAAATAATTTTCCACCCGAGTGCCAAATAGACGTTTATAAATAGGAACAATGGGATGGGCCCAAGGATGATTGATCACATGATTCAAGTTACACCAAGTATCCTCCCAAAATAAAATTCTAGTACCATAACCCAACAACCATCTAACAAAATTAGCAATCAAATCCTTGCATGAAACAATATTCCTCCAAAAATAAGAACCCAAAGGAATGTCATTCAAGGACAGAAAGTTCTAGGATCTCTCAAGGCCATGCAAATATTTGTTACTAGCTAGGGAAGCCCATCCTGCTTCACCATTAAGGAGCCTCCAAACTGATGCAGGAACTCCTGAAGGTCAATTTATTTTTTAATTTAATTTAAAACTATTGTATGTAATTAAATTAGTAATTTGACAATTAGTGTCATTTTAATTAGTTTCAAATAATTGACAACTTTCATAAGCCATATAGTTAAGCATGCGAAATTACCAGAAAAAAGAGGCAAGTTAAAAATAGTTGTTAAAACATGAAAAATTACCAAAAAAGGCAAGTTAAGAAAGCTATTAAAACTGCCAAAAAAGCTAATTTTTGGATTTTGCGGATTTTGCTAAAAACTGCCAAAAAAGACAATTTTTGGATTTTCCTTAAAACTATCAAAAAAGACAATTTTTGGATTTTGTAAAAAAATGCCAAAAGAGGTGATTTTCATATTTGTACTTAAAGGGAAGTTTGTTTTCAAGTTTTGAAAGATGGAATGAGAAATAAAGAAGATTTTTTAGAAGTATTTTGAGTTTTTGTGTCTATTTTTTTAATAATAATTTTAATTTACATGTTGTGAATTTTGGTTGCATCATCTGGTATCAGAGCAATAGTTATTGAGTGTGCAGGAAGAAGCGTCAATTGGAGGCAGTTTGCACTAGGACCTAGGGGTACAGAGTGAGTTTTTTCTTGAAAATGAATGTGCAATTTGTAAGAGGAAAGATTTTTTTGAGAAGAGGTTCTTGTGGTTGTGAACAAATCACCAAATGTGAGACAGCTTACATGTGAAAAATGAAGATTTGAATATTTGTGTTAAGGATTTATGAGGTGTTAAGGATGGAAAATTGGAAGAAGAAAATGACTTTTGCCATTGGATGGATTCCAAGGATCACAAAATTTGAGAAAATCAGAGAGAGACATCAAGAAGAAATAAGTTAGAATGATAGAGTTGCAGAAGCAAGTAGATGAATTAAAAGAAGAGATTGTAAGGAAGAAAAAAGAAAAGAGAAGAGTTGAAGGTAATTTTGATATCCTTATAATGATATTTTTATTGCAGGAAAAAAAGGAGAAGAGGATGAGTATGAAGAAATTGATGAGCCTGAATTTGAGACATGTCTTTTTGAAGAAATAATTGTGGAGAATGAGGAGGTTGCATGTACAAAAGAAGAGGTTGTACCAGAAGTTGGTATGACAGACTTTGAGTGTCCAAAGTATGATGAGGTGATTGGTGAGGAAGGAAAATATTTCCTACTAAGAGATGAGATAAGGAAGATAGAAGATTTTTTGCAGCCAAAGAAAGTGTAAAAATTGTTGTTGCATCGATAAAGCTTGAGATGGTTGCAACAAATAAAGAGGGTAAAGAAGATTTAATTTCAATAGAAGAAGAGTGGCTTGAAAAACTTGTTGATGGAGGTGAGAATGTAAATATTGCAGTAGGAGCAACAAAGAAAAGAAAGAAGAGGTAAATTTTGATTTTTGTGAATTTTTTCTTGAAGCTGATTTATTTGAACATGATAAGATTGGTGTAGAAGAGGATATTGCAGCATTGAATGCATTGGTAGATGAAGGTACTACAGTTGAAAGTAAGAAAGAACATAAGAAAGTGAATGCTGAGTTTCATGGTAACTTCCCATTTGCATTAGTTGATGACCTCTTATTGATAAAGAGATTAGTATGATTGATGTGAGTGAAAAGGATGTAGGTATTGTAGCTGAAAATTATCTTTTAGAAGGTAAGGAAAAAGAGGAACACAATCTTGAAACCAATATTGGTGATGTACAAATTATTACAGTAGTGACAGAGAAAAAGGTAATTGGTGAATTTCATTATTTTACTAAAGAAGATGAAACTAATGTTTATGATTGTAGAAGTTGTCAAAACCAACTTCAGACTCCAAGATCACCTGCATGCAAATGGATACCTGTCACAAGGAAGAGAATGGATGGAGAAAACAAAGAAGGGTTTGAAGAAATATTCAACCACAAAGGAAGTATTGATTGATTGATAGACGGATAGATTACGAAGAGTACATATGGCTGATTATATAGGCAAGTGCTAAACCTAGAATGAAAATGATGTTGCCAAGTGTTTAAATCACACTTCATATGACAACAAGAAACCCTAACTAACTACCTAGGGAATGATAACAAGATGGAGATAAGTTCTAGAAAAAACAACTCATCTTCTAGAAGAGAATCTTATCTCAACAACTTTATTAAATGATTAAATGCAACTTAGGACTAATATGAATAATTAAAACCTAAGTTAACTTATGCTAGTGTAATAATTAATTAATTACACTAACAATGATTTTCCAGAATTTAATAGTGTTTATTGGTGGGAGATGAACTATGTGAAAAGAGGGAAAAAGAAAGGAATAATAAAAGATGGAAGAGATATCAAATTACAAGGAAAGTTGAGAAATAATGTTCAGGTAGATAAGACAAAGAGATGGATTCAAGATGAGCATGACATCTACAAATGAGAATTGAAGACACTGAATAAAAACAAGTGGCAACCATTTAAAGAACATATGGCCAAAATATGGCCAAAAGAAACTAAGAAACCAGATTACAATCCATGTGAGTTGTCATCAAAACACAATGAAGATCAAAGTGCATGCACACTCTAATCAGATTATTATGCAAGAAACCCCCTTGATGGAACTTTATATCAGTTCATTTATTACAATACCCAATGATTGCAAAAAGAGAGAATGCCTAAATATGCATAAATTAAAAACAAAATGCAAACCTACTACATCCAAACAAAAAGGACTGCATGCACAAACCAATGTTTACATCTGCCTCCATGATGAAAATAACTTCAGATTTGTGTAGGTGACCAAATTTGAAAACATGGCATACACCACTATGAAGTGCTCGAAACAAGCTTTTCGTCAATATCTCCTTTGCCAAAAACGGACATCGTGGCCAAAAGTTATGAATTTTTCAAAAACTGAATTTAGCTTGCAGAAAACGAATTTTTTAGCAAAAAGCGTTTATTTCTAACTTGATTTCTGGAAAATCTACTCACTATTTGTAAACAAAAATAAAAACCTAGAAATATTTTGATGCTAAAAACAAAACCCAGAAATCGTTTTTTGATCCAACAAGCAGAAGAAAAATTGATTTTTTTTTAACCTTCAACCAAGAGAAAAATGATGCACACTGCTTTTTCAATTGCGATTTTCTCCAGATCTGTGTAAGATATGCAAAATCTAAAAGATACCCAGTTCATATTTCGACGCTGGCTACAAAATAGAGAAATCATTTTTCCTACAAATGAGTGAAAACTAGATTTTTGAAGCAAATATGATGATGGCTCCAATAAAAAATGGCATGCAACAAACCCTTGTAGCTTCAAATAGCTCCAAACTCTTTAAACAAGAATAGGCATGCAGCAGGAAAGCTCTGATACCATGTAGAAGTTGTCAAAACCAACTTCAGACTCCAAGATCACTTGCGTGCAAATGGATACCTGTCACAAGGAAGAGAATGGATGGAGAAAACAAAGATGGGTTTGAAGAAATATTCAACCATAAAGAAAGTATTGATTGATTGATAGATGGATAGATTACGAAGAGTGCATATGCCTGATTATATAGGCAAGTGCTAAACCTAGAATGAAAATGATGTTGCCAAGTGTTTAAATCACACTTCATGTGACAACAAGAAACCCTAACTAACTACCTAGGGAATGATAATAAGATGGAGATAAGTTCTAGAAAAAACAACTCATCTTCTAGAAGGGAATCTTATCTCAACAACTTTATTAAATGATTAAATGCAACTTAGGACTAATATGATTAATTAAAACCTAAGTTAACTTATGCTAGTGTAATAATTAATTAATTACACTAACAATGATTTTCCAGAATTTAATAGTGTTTATTGGTGGGAGATGAACTATGTGAAAAGAGGGAAAAAGAAAGGAATAATAAAAGATGGAAGAGATATCAAATTGCAAGGAAAGTTGAGAAATAATGTTCAGGTAGATAAGACAAAGAGATGGATTCGAGATGACCATGACATCTACAAATGAGAATTGAAGACACTGAATAAAAACAAGTGGCAACCATTTAAAGAACATAACTTGAAGGAGTTGCATCTTTTCAACCAGAGGAGAATGATGCAGTAACTCCTGGAGGTCACAAGTTTTGGCCTAGGAGTTCAATTGAGCAATTTGTTCAATTTATTTTTTAATTTAATTTAAAACTGTTGTATGTAATTAAATTAGTAATTTGACAATTAATGTCATTTTAATTAGTTTCAAATAATTGACAACTTTCATAGGCCATATAGATAAGCATGCAAAATTACCAAAAGAAAAAAGACAAGTTAAAAATAGTTGTTAAAACATGAAAAATTACCAAAAAAAATGGCAAGTTAAGAAAGCTATTAAAATTGCCAAAAAAGGTAATTTTTGGATTTTGCTAAAAACTGCCAAAAAGACAATTTTGGATTTTACTAAAAACTACCAAAAAAGGCAATTTTTGGGTTTTGCTAAAAACTGCCAAAAAAGACAATTTTCAGATTTTGTAAAAAAATGCCAAAAAAGGTGATTTTCATATTTGTACTTAAAGGGAAGTTTGTTTTCAAGTTTCAGAGGATGGAATGAGAAATAAAGAAGATTTTTCAGAAGTATTTTGAGTTTTTGTGTGTATTTTTTTAATAATAATTTTAATTTACATGTGAATTTTGGTTGCATCACAAACATTCTTGGACAAGAGAGCCTTATTGAAGGCTTTCAAATTCCTTATGCCAAGACCACCCCATTTCTTTGGTTTACAAACCAAACACCATGCCCCAAGAGGGATTCTAGGTTTGGTCTCAACACTTGACCACAAAAATATTCTCATTATTTGTTCCATTTTCTCTTCAAATTTGATAGGAATTATGAAGAGGCTCATAGCATACAGTGGCAGTGGCAGATTTTGATGAGTAGAGGAAATAATATGTACCTTCCCAATCTAACTGAGAAGCACTTGTTTCCAACCCGCCAACTTTTTAATAAATTTCTCCAATAGACCCAGCCAGAAAGACTTTGGGATCTTAGAGATACATAAAGGAAGCCCCAAGTAGGTAGATGGGAGTTCACCCCTATTGCAAGATAGAATCCTGGCAAGCTTCAACTGTATAGCTTCAGGGGTATTCAGGAAAAAAATTTGACTCAATTAGGAAGATTAATACATTGACCGGATGCCTTCTTATAGTTCTCAATGAAACCCTTCACAATTTTGACCTCACAGACATAGGATTCACCCATCAAAATGGTGTCATGAAAAAATTGTTGATGGGTAACTAGGTCACATCTAGAAGAAGGAAAAAGTCCCTTCAGGGCTCCAAGAGACAAAGCCCTCTGAATAATTCTACCAAGAGCCTCCACCATCAAAATGAAAAGCAACGAAGATATAGGATGTCCCTATCAGAGACCACACAAAATCCAAAAAAATGGGGAGGGAGAACCATTCACAAGTACACCAAAAGATGGAGTAGAGATAAGTTGATCAACAAGATGAAGAAACTTCACACAGAAGCCAAATCAACCCAAAACCTCCAACAAAAATCTCTTGTATACCCTATCAAAAGATTTGAGAAGGTTCGGTTTTAGGAAGAAGCCCGACTTCTTTGAAGAATTAATAGAGTGAGAAAGTTCATGCACCATTACAATAGAGTCCAGATCTGACAACCCTTAACAAAGCCACTTTGTTTTTTAGATATCAACTTTGGGAGACACTTCTGCAGTCTAGTGGCAAGCTTCCTTCAAAAAGATTTTATAAAAAAAATTACAGAGACTGATTGGATGATACTCACCAAACCTATTAGCATCAATAGACTTGGGAATCAAAACAATGAAGGTTGCATTCAACTCTCTGAGTAATCTTATGGAACTAAAGAACTCCTTAGTAGTGTTGATCACATCTTCTGCAACAATTTCCCAACACGATTGAAAAAATAGAAAAGAAAAGCCATCAGGTCCAGGGGCCTTATTTCCTTCAAAAGAGAAGACCGCATCCTTAATTTTTAAAGCTGAAGGGATAGCTATGAGATGACTATTAAGGTCCTCTGAGACGAGATGGGGATAACCCCTAGTAAGGCCTCCACCATGTTTTAGTCCCACATTAGGTCATCCTTAAGCATGTTCTCAAAGAAACTAGACACCGCTCTCCTACCCACCTCATCCTCCAACAACGAGCCATCAGCCAAAATCGAAGAAATCCTATTAGACGATTTATGCCTGAGGGCAGTGAGATGAAAGAACTTGGAGTTGCAATCCCCAAACTTTAACTAGATTGCACATGATCTCTACCTCCAAAAATCTTCCTCTTTTGCAACAATATCATGTAGTTGAGTGAGAAGGCTATCCTCCTGCAACTAGAGATCCTTTGATAGGCCCTTGTTCTAAATGTCATTCTAAATACCATTCAGCCTTTGAATAGCCAAATTTTTAGATGAAAAAATATGACCAAATGAATCTCTATTCCATTTCTTGAAATTTCTTTTGACGAAAGTCAACTTTTTGGCTAATCTAAATATCACACTACCATCAATATTCACTTGCCACTATTTCTTAATACAATCCATAAACCTAGGATCCCTAAGCCACATAGCTTCAAACCAAAAGGGAAAACACTTCTTACCCCCAAACTTATCAGCCATAAAGGAGATTGGGAAGTGGTCAAAAGCACACCTCGTGATAGAGGAAAGAGAACAAGTAAAATTCACGAACTAGGTTGTCAATGCCAGAGATCTGTCCAATCTTACTTGAATATTTTCCGCACCAACACACTTGTTGGACCAAGTATACTTTGCCCCAGTCATTTTAACATCAACAAGAGCATTATCATCAATGCACATTCTTAAATATAGGAAGCTATCATGATTAGCCCGAGAACCATCCACCTTCTCATTGTCACATAGAGGAGTGTTGAAGTCTCTCATGACTAGCCAAGGGCTATCCAAAAAATTAATCCTAAGATCCCCAAGATCATCCCATAATTTCTAATTGGCTCTCTTTAGATTAGGAGCATACACATTGGATATAACACAAGAGTAAGAGTCCCTAATCAATAAAAAAATTGTCTCCACATGGAACTACAAACTTCTATAATTGGGAAACCTTTAATCAATCTCACATTCCAAAAGGTTGCAATGCCACCCGAAGCTCCCTCAGAGCTAACCCTATGAAATCCACAATCCTTGAAAAAAAGTTCTTCAAAGCTTCCAACTTATCAATTTGCATTTATTTTTCTTGAATCACCAAGATGTCCGGCTTGTGGTCCTAGACCAAGTTCTTTAGGAGGTCTTGTTTATGCATATTATTCAACCCCCTGATATTCCAAGAAATAATCTTCATTTGCATAAAGAGGGGGTGATCTTCAAGCAAAAATTAAAGAGGGTTTTTTGAATCCCTTCAACAATATCCCACTTACAGTCCCTCTCCCTAATTTTCTGTAGGGAGGGCCTCCCTTGGCTCCTTAGTTTAGACCCATAGTCTTCTTTTTTCCTTCTCATGGTAACACCTTTATGAGATTGGGGAGGAGAATCATAGGACTTCTTATTTCTTCCCCTCACCATAATATAGCCTTCTTCACCCTTATTCCCTGTGTCTTCAACCACCAAATTTCCAACACCAGCCCCCAACCTGGATGTACACTCCAGTGGGGGAGAAGGGGCAACAACGAGCTCCAAAATGGGACGTTTAGGGGAGAAAAAAGAATCTAATACATGATCCATCTCTTGGACTACAAACTAGTCAACAACCTCTTCCACACTTCTCTCAAGTTCCTTGACAACCTCTAGATGCGGCATTGAATGATTCTCAAAATTACCTTCACCCTCCAAGCCATTGCCAATAGTAGACTCACCTTGCTCCAGTTGCATTGTAGCTCCCTTGGTCTCCTTTACCTTCTAAATCATTTTTTGAGGAAAAACCTTAGGATGAGCTAGCTTTTGAGGAAAATCCTTGGCCCAATGCTCCGATTTCTTGCATTTGAAACATGCAAATGGTATATTTTCAAAGATAATATGTTGCTTCCAGGATCCCACCTTCAACGTTAGAATAGGACACCGATTCAAATGCGATGCCCTTGCCTTTAAGCTGAGATGAAAAAAGGTTAGCCCATCTCTATCCCAACAAAGATTATTGCCCTACCGTCTAGCCATTTCCCACTAGAGCAAGTTCAATCCAAGGAATACTTGGAATAGCCACAAAATATTCTCCAAATGGGACCCACCCATAATCACCAATAGCCTCATGATAGCCAGGGTCCCTTGGAATCTCCTTCGAAGTAGGACAACCATCACAAGACACCTTGAATACCTCACTCGCACACTTTCCCTCAAAAATTGCATCTTTGACCGCATCCTCACCACACAACCCGTCCTTCCTAGCAGTGTCCCCAAAAAACACCAATGCATCCCCACCACAAGATCCAAACTTCCCTGCAACAGCATCAGACAACCCCAAATCTATAGATTGGCTGAACTGAAAGTCACCATGATTTCTAGGGATTGAGTTCAAATTCAAATCACTGAAGCTTGCTACTGAAATAGTCCTCTACCCAATGGTTTTCTCTCCAACGGTCTCCATAGATCCTCATGCACTTTGGGTAGTCAAAACTTGTTCCACCTCTAACCTAAAAATGTTTATCTTATTTAGTTACCATATAATGATATCATATATTTATCACATGATTATTGTTCCTCACATGATTTCGTATTTAACACTTATTGTATGTTTGTTGTGCTTTACATGATTCTATTCTTTTTCACTCACCACTAATTCTTTGTATCATTTTTATGCAACTAATTGGAGGTATATCATATATATTAGCAATAATATTTTTTCATTCTTATTCTTACAATGATGCACTCATGCCATTTATAATAATGTTTGTACTATGTAAAAAACTCATCACCATTTCTAAAGATTATACTTGTATATGGTTAGAGTCATTATCACATTAATTATAGATTTAGATTCTTTTTCCATGTCTTAAGATTTATTTGGTTCTTTATTTGTATGATATTTTAAGTCCTTCTAAAAATAGTAGAAACCATCTCAATTTTTCTTGTTCTTGGTTGGATCGATTTTTAACTTTGTACTTAGTCAAAATCACCCACTTTTCTCCTTTTATTGTTGTCTAGATAGTTCTAGTAGTTTTGATCATTTTTATTTTAAAATTATTCATACAAGCTACTCACTAGAAATATGTATTTTATACTTCACATTCTAAATGAGAAACACTCATTTTGAGGAGAATATACATAGTTAACATCTATACTTGTATCCATTAAGTGTTTAAAATATTTACTTTTCATGTTGTCTAGTTGATTTTAGTTTGGTATTCATCCTCATGCTAGCTTATAAGTAATTGAAAGTGAGGGCGAAATTTAATTATCAAAACTACATGTACCCATTCCTTTTTCAATTGTTTTATGGATCTATTGTGACTATTTTTCCTTATGCATTAATAGTAGAAAAGATAATACTTTTATATGGGATAATTAGAAAATTACCTCATTCTAGTCCACTTACATCTCTGCATTTCCCAATATTTTAAATGTATCTACTAAATATATTAATCACCATCCTACTTCAAATCAACTAGTGGACAATTATCCAAGATGATTTCCACATCCACATATTTGAGGATCAAAACTTAAATCATTTCTTAGAATTTAGCCTATGTTTCCCTCTCTTAATAGTTTTTATGAACTAATTAAATTATAAATTATTTCAAATTACATTTTAAGATGGTTTATTTAATAAATATAGATTTGATTCATTTGAATCATGATCATACTATCAAGGAATCTATTTAACACATCTATAAATCAATTGTAAAAAAGAAAAATGTGTTGGAAATTAACAGTGTATTAGAATCCTAAGAGCATATTATATAGTTTTATATTGGACCTCTAACCCTTGTTCATTTATATTGAATTGGCCCTCATAGGTTCTTTACCAAATGAGAATAATTTTCTCTAATAGGTTCCCAAAACTTATTTTTAAACATCATTTTTCAAAAATACATATCACAAACATAGAGGAGAACAAGTTACAAATTCCAAACTAAAAATGTCTAGATCTATGACCCCGTGTTCATTTGCGTGAGTAGGTCTAGTTCCACACTCATGAAGATTACTTTCCCACATGAAAAACTAAACCAAATAGTTAGTACAATTAAATCTTTAGGCCCTATTTTTTAATAACATGACATATATTTGTTCTTGAAATCTATCATAATGGTTTTGTAATTGATTCAAGACCTAATTATCTTATTATTGTTTTTATTTTATACATTAAATATAAAATTATTATATTATATATAATTAGCCACAAATTTTTATCATAACATTATTTATTTTTTTATTATTATTTGATTCATCTAACCTAATCTATTTTTGTGAGATATTATTTTCCAATAATAATTAATACAAAATATTTTGTAGAATAGTAAGACAAGGAATATGAGTACAAGAAAAAGGAAATGTGGAAGGGCCTTAACTTAATGATGTAGGATTAGGGGTTGGGGCCCTAGCTCGGTTGGCTAAACCTTTCTTGTTGCAGGAGGTTGGTCACGACATCTAGTCTCCCCCACCCTCGTGGTACCAGAGGGTGTGTCATACCAGTGTCGTTGGTCACGTTAAAAATTTTACCAGGCGCACTGCAGTTTATAGGGGGTCGTGCTACCCGATTCCTACAGTCTTAAAAAAAAAAAAAAAAACTAAATGATGTAGGATTTACATAAGTAGAGGTGACGTGTATAAGGTAGAAATTAAAAGCTAGTTTTTTTATTAATTTAAGTTAAAAGCAATAAGGATATGAAGCATATGATAAATGAGGTGGAGGAATGGTGTGAAATGGTGATGATATGTGAAGAGTAGGGAATATGGAGAGGTTTTATAAAAATATAAGAATAATTATTGTTTTATTGTTATTTAAAGTATAACAATATTCATTATATTATTATTTTATTAAATTAATTTTATTATGTAATATATTTTATTTTATATATTAATTATTATTTCTACCATTTAATATGTATTTCTTAAATTTTTATCTAATATTATAATACTATTTATTTTTTATTTTTTTGGTTGTGTGAGAGATATCCTCATGATTTAGTTCAGGAATCTTGGTCTTATTTTTCCCCATTTTGTCAAATTGAAATCGAAGAGGGACGAGCTGAGAAAAGACTAATCCTCAAACAATCAAATAATAATTGTTTACTAATTTTTATAATTGTTTTACAAATTCTTCTCTCCTTAACAACATATCATAAGATATTAATACAAATACTTATCATATTGAAATAGAATACAAATCAGAAAATGTATATTGAACATGATTCTTACATCGTAGTAGATCGTAGGTAAGCTAAAAACAGAAAATACTCGAAAATACAAATAGGTAGGGAAGTTATCAGGAGATCCAGCCAAGTTATTTGACATGTTCAGTTGAGCATATCGATTACAAATCCTATCAGAATTGATTTAACAAAATATTTTGTTGACTATGAACTGTTAGTGGTTGGGATTGAGACCTTAATTTAGGTAAGCTAAATTAAAAAAATCTAATAGATCGGTTTGTTGGGATTATTGATTAGGTTACTTAGAAAAATTGGTAACATTGACTTTAACACATATATATTGTAGTTTCAGGAAGTCCAAAGATTTGATATACTATACTGTTTATTGCTAAAAAGCAAACAAAACATTTATAAATCCCCCCTGAATTGATTTAATCGTTCCATATAATAGGAGTGTATTATAACTTGGCTTCACTCTCATCCAAATCAGCATAGCATCTTATGCTCTATCCAAATTTAAACCATTTCTGTCAATGAAGCAGATTTTTTTGAATCTTGTTATTTGTCTACATCATAGACCAAGGTATTTATTTTTCAGTCTTTTGTTAACTGAGGAGAACTCTGATGCATATTAATACAATTAGAAGACATAGTTAAAGCAATAATTATTGATACGTAAAGGTTCCCCTTCTGTCTCTATCTATATTATAGAAATAGAAAAAACGTAATAAAATCTAATATATTTGAAGAAGTTATTCTTGTCAACTTCAATCAATTTAACTATTATGGTGATACATAAATATCACTTAGACGTGCTTGTGACTCCCATCAAAATATGTAATTTGACAAGGATTAACATTTGATAATTGATCTTTTAAGTATTTTATAGAACAGGAAGGAGGGTAAAAATAAATGGTGTGTTTAGGAGTGATAACTTTAAGAAACTTTCTTTAAGAAAAGATATAAAATGATGGCGAATCTTTCATGTTTTTGGAAAAAAAAACATTATTTTTGTTGTTAAATTTTTTATTTTCTTTGAAAAAAATATTAATTTTATTGAGTATCTTTTGTACATCACTAAAATTTTGTAAAAAATCTTGACAAATCTTGAAAAATAATAAAAAATGTATTATTTATGATTGTGAATCCTTCCATTTAAAAAAACAATTCTCATGCAAAAGTAAGTGCTCGAGGGTAGAAATAATGATGGATTTAAGGGGTAGATTCTATATTTTTTAGTTGCCACCATTGGTTTAAAAATAATTTAATGGACCTCATTGTATTCTACAACGTAAAATGTACTTACTATCTTTAATGCTCATGGGGTCAAATGTTTCTTTCATTTTGGGTCCTATGAGCATTACAGATTGCAAGTACATTTTACCACGTGGAATACAATGAGGGTTATTAGATTATTTTTTAAATCATGGGGGAAACTAAAGATTTGAAATATGACCCTAAAGAAACTAATAATTATGATATACTATTAGCAAATCATTTAGATTTCTACTATAACTTATAAAATTTTGGCGAATCTAATCTATCATGTATCAAATATTGTGGCAAATTTTTGAGTTAAAAGGTTTAATAAAATATAATATTTGGTGATTTAAATAAGATTAAAATATATTTCTAATAAAAATATGGAAATTCGTTAACCAAATTTGGATTTCTAAATTTCAACTATTAGCCAATTGGCAAATATTAGCCACTAAAAGAATCACTAGTGTTTAGACTAATATGATTGTAATAGAAAATACTACCTCACATTAATAATTTATGTTAATGAGTACATAAATACAAAATATAAATAGTTAGTTTAGATATGAGATTTGGAATCGAAAGTAATTGAATACTAAATTAAATTCTTGAAATTAAATGAATTCAATGTGATATTTAGATGAAGGGTTGGTGATGGAATATGCTATTAATGATATCAATAATGTATTGGCCAATGTTAATATGATCAAGAGTATGGAGCTAATTGAATGGTAACATCTCTCCAATAAAAAAAATTCACAATGCTCTTATCTAGGGTTAGTATGGGTCCTAAAACTCAAACCAAAATAAATTTAAAGACTCACTCACAAGACATAGAGATGGATAGTTAATTCAATGAACTAGATAGAAAATCAATGAATTTATAACTAGAATCTTAAATTGATTTTTTCTTATAGAAATTTAAGCTCTCTAATTTCTGATTTATAACCAACCATAAGGACCTCTTCAAGGATCAAATTTTATGATTTAAACCACTTGAACTAATTAGACAAGTTGTTCTCTAATTTATGATTATGTAGACAAAGTATAAACCTCATACATGAAGAAATACATTGATTTTCATTACATTAAGATAACATCCAATATTCATTGAAAAAGTTGGTTATCATCTGGTCTTAAAATCTGATGTTAAAACAATTAAAAAATACTCATCTAACAGATGATAAAATTCAAACCTAGAGAATGACTACAACCACACAAAAGAATAACACCTTAACTAGACTCTAAAAATGATATAGTATTCACACTTGAGCTCCCAACTTGCATAAACACTCCTAAAGAAATTTCAAACATAGAAATTCAAGCTAGAATAAAAAATTTATTGATAAATAATTAAATTCCTCTCCCTTTTATTTTTTATAACTCTTCAACTATGGTGCCTAGCTTGAAATTCTAGTTATCTCATCAAAAAGGTAACTTCCATATGCTTCTCTCTCCAAATGTGAGTCTTATATTCTAAAATTATCAAATTTTTAAGTCAGGGATACAAATTTTAGCTCCCTCTAATATTCCTCTATCCTTAAATTGGGAGTGTCTATCTATATGTAATTTGATACAATAACTAGACTAATTTTACACTAAAATTAATTTGATACAATGTCTATCTATTATTTTTAGTTGATTTAGAAAACTGAGGAAAGGAAAAAAAATGAAGGTTATGATGGCACCCTCAAAATTTTCAAATTTTAAGTGCACATGATGAAAAAAATTGATTTGCACACTCAGAAGTGCCCCTAAAAGATTTGCCCCAATGACCTACTTTGGAGGGTCATAATTCGGAGCCAATTGACTTTCATGCCAATTCCTTTGGTGGGCATACTCACTTAACATATGTGAACATGTATGTTAGATTTCAGCTTCCTGTGATGAGTTTTGACTAGGTTTTGAAATGCAAAGTTAGAGGGTTTTGGGACTGTTTTGTTGTCTGCAAACTCTTAGGCCTGCGAAGGGGCCTCCTGTTCAAGCTGATATTTCAAAACTAGATGATTGTCATGAAAAACGGAATGGTGCTCTGCATTACCCTCACATTCATATTCTCTCTAGTATGATTTTAGAGCGATGGGATCAAGTTTGATATTTTTATCAGGCCAAAAACAAATGCAGTTTGTTCTATTTTTACATCTACACTTCAAGAATGTTTTAAGGAGGTCAAGTATGACCATCAATATGTTGTGATGAATTTGGATTGAATTAAATACCTCTTGCACACATTATCAATGGACCTAAATGATCTAATATTCTCAGTGGTGGCTTCCCAGGAGGTGATTTGATATTTTTTCCAAGAAGTGACTTGGTGAGCCGTAATTGGTTTTTGACAGGTGCAGTTGCAAGAAAGTTTGAGTGAGCCACTTTTTCAATGAATATCTTCCACCTTGAGATGAATTTTGTCAATCCATTTGTTGCACCAAATTCTCGGGTCGAATTTTAACATTCCTGTGAATTTTCATGGCTCTAGGAGGTTGTTTGACTAGTTTTCCAAGGTGATTCTAGAGGTTACCTGGGCTAGTTTTGATCACTGTGTAAAATGCCAGAATGTGGATTCTGCTAGTTGCCAACTTCAAATTTTTCATACTAGATGCATATGAAAGTATTCTCAGGTCAAATGAGGATGAAATTTGTTTCCAAACAATTTTTTTTTAGTCGGGCCCACAAGGGGACCTGACATGTGTCACACAACTCGAGTGAAGGGGAAACACATATAGAGATTTCCTTATAGTCATTGCTTGGTGTGAAATTTTTGGAAATGGATTCAAATAAGGAAACATTAAGTGTCTCATAGAATCTAGATCTAACGATCTACAACACAATGCATTCAATAGGTAGGGCCAGAACCAAATTATTACAAACAAAGTTTACATAGACCTTCAGGAGGAAGAGATTATAAAGGAGACAAGAAAATAGAACATTATAAGAAATAATTCCATTGGAGTTGTATTATCTCAATTCCTGTCTTCTTCTTGTCTATGTTTTTCCCAATGGTATCTTCGTGGGAAGACCCAAAATTAGTGAACATGATGACTCTTGATATACTTCTTAGATGGAGTAAATTGCTAGCAATAAAGTTTGTTGAAATATCAATTTTACTTTTTACACCTGATTCAAATAGATCTTAGCCACCGTTGTCCTAGCAAAATTCTAATGGAAAGTCAAGAAGTTTTAATTTATCATGCTTGGTTGGAGAACATCTGATTCTTGATCAAGTAATACTAGGGAACGATATCCATTAAACTTGGCCACACATATTGAGGAGGTTTGAGAGTTGTTTGAGGTATTTTCACCAAGACATGAAATGTTTGCTACAAATGGAGTGTCCATTGTGCTCATTGGAAGTTGTCAATTTGACATTGCAAGGGAAACACTTCAAGTTGCACATGTGAATTAGATGCAAAGAACTCTTTTGTAGACATTTCACTTGGTGATTGAAATTATTTTGTAGCTTTGTGTAATGAGAGGAGGGGTACTAAGAATGAGGCAATGCATCTTGAGAGGATGCATGAACTGCATTGTGAACCATTGGTGCAAAAGAATAGGAAATGTGTGTGATGCACATGGGGCAGCCACCTTGTGAACTAAATGGAGTAAATTTGGTATTGTAAAAGAAATTTTAAAAACACAGTTGCATGAATTAACTATAGGGAACATCTCAGTTATGTTGGTGTTTTTTAAAACCCAAACAGAATCCTCAAAGCTTCTATGAATTTTCCATGTTCAATGATGAAATCTTAGGAAACGATCGGCCAACTTAATGAGAAAAAGCAATAATGCTTATTCTCCTACACTTTGGGTTCTGCAAGACCTGGGAGGGTGATCCCACAATATGTTTCTTACAAATAACTAAACAACTTCAAATACACATTGCATAACAATAGATAAGTTCCCCATAAACATTGAATAGGTAAAATCCTTCAAGAAATTGGCAATTCCTTCAATGGTCTGATTACTATCAGCAAAGAATTTTAAACACAATAATATAGGTCGATATGAAGATTATTATGAATAAATGTTCTAAAATCAAATTCCAAGGATGTGAGATATACGACCACTACTTTAGTATCAGTGCCAAATCCTAAAGCATGGAGTCAAATGAGAAATAATTGAACTATAAGGAAAATTTCATCATAAACACTTAAGATCTATATGAATTGCATTACAATTCACGTATCTGTACTATAAATCTATTAATACTTATAAATCCAACTACCAACCTGCATGAACTTGCACAATAAATAAAGCATTTAATTGGTCCTTTGGACCAGAGCCACAATTAAAGTATAATTCACAATAAAGAACAATGAAAATCAACGAAACTAGTCTTTGACTAATATTTCATTAATAACTCATGCAAAGTATCACAATTGGAGAGAAAATAGACTCAATAGGTAACACAAACATGCTTAAGAACCACATAATTGACAAAATTCTCCTATCTGACTCTAAACCTTAAAAGATGGACTCAATGTTCATACTCTCTTTATTACAAATTCCACACTCTCAAACATCAAATTGAACAAAAGACTCTGTACATTGGCCCTGAAATCCTTTTTATAGAGTAAGGGAGCAAAACAAGCTTCAGGCCAGAGTGTACACATGTCCACAGTTGATTGGACTGTAATTCCCTTCTACAGTTATATTTGCATTTTGCAATTGGAGGGAATGTATATAAGACAAAACTTATTCCAATTACCGTGGGGAAGAGAGACCGCCTTCCAAAAGGCAACCTAGAGGAAGGAAAAGCATCTTCAACCGTTACAACATTCCATCCATCTCAACAAAAATCCACATCAGCCATTTGCACGTGGCACAAGGGAGAATATGTGTGTACTCAATTGTAACTTTTGAGGCCAGACTTGTATTATACTTGACCAAGCTATATTCTCCACCACAATTCTCATATTCCAAACTCATTAGTGAATACCATCTTCCACAATTCAAATTTTTCTTTAGATGGCCACTTGAAAGCAATAACCTGATTAATCTTATCTCTATATGGTGCATATTTCACCATTATTGAAGTAGCCTCCTTATCAAAATATTCCAAGAAACTAATAACAAAATATAGTTTCTCAAGTGTATCATTCAACATACCGATATCAATATTCATGCATATCTCATTTGTCTAGGCAGTCATGATATCATTCATTTGATCCTTCCAAGCTTGCATAGGCTTTACCTCATCATAGTTATGCTGGATTTTCGCCAATGGTGTAAGGTCTACTCCATCATATTTGGCCTTTAGTTCCTTGATCTTCATTTCCATAGGAGCAACATATCCCTGGAACTTATGCTCCACAATTTCATTAACAAATTGATAAGTTGGAAAAACCTTGGGGTACTTATCCTTCTGATGCTTTTCTCCTACCACCATGAACTTTAACTGCTCAGCTCTAGGAATCCATCAATCCAACAATGGGGTGGCCAATTCTTTATCCCTCGAGAACATCTTGATTGCTTGCAACATTAAAACATAATTTGCATGGACACTATTCAATTTTCCCTAGACCTTTTTATTCAGGTGTCTCAATATAGTATCTACAATTACTGAATTGCTTTTTAGTGTTGATTGCTAGATTTGTTGCAACATTTCCCTATACTCCTCAACCTGATGGATTAATTTTTCCCTTGAAAGTCCTCCTCCTGGGCTATTTTCCCTTTCAATTATGATGGGAATTTGTCCCATATTATATGGAATGATTGCTAAGGATTGTTCTTGTGAGGAAGGTTGAGGTTGCTCCCTTGATGGGTTAGGAACATTATGGCTAGAGCTAGCCTATCCTAGAGACTTCCATGCCTCCATTTTTTGTTTTAATAATGCCAATTCAGTTTCTAGCTCTGCAACCCTTTGTTGACTCTTATTATATTCAATAATGAGGTCATTATACTAGCCCCTCAGAGTATATCTATCCTTTGTTAAATCCTGAAATGTTTGCCCTAGTGAACTTGGCAACATTTACTGCCATATCTATTGCCTCCAATGTTGGAGTATCAACAAATATTCTCACAATCAAATGACCACTGAAATTGGATGGCTCTACAACTATTGGCTTCCTGGAGTTGGTAGACAATGACCAAATTTCCAAGGCATCCCACTCTTCACTAAAGGTTGATACTTTAAGTGCCAATGTAGCTTCCTCCTCGATCTCAAGAAGTGGCCTATTGGCCCTTCTTACTGTATCGAATACCACAACATCAACGATATCCCATTCGGGGAGTAACAATAATCCACTCTTTTGTACCAACACTCTACCTTGCTTCGGTGTCATCTCGTTGAAAGTTTCCCTCATTTTCAACATGACATTGGGTTGGATAACTTTCTCTAGAAGCTCCGATTTCAAACTCCTTTCTTGAGCTACCTTTTCAACATATACTGGAACATGTTCCCTCCACACAAAATCTTTGAAAGAATTTTTTTTAATAAAAGAATCATCTCTCATGAATTCCTTGCAGGCCTCCATCCTTAGGTCATGAGTATTGGTTATCCCTCGTATTTCATCTTTTCCCAGTCTTAGAGAAAATTCTCCAGAAGTTGATGCAACACCTTGTCAAAAATATGACATTCCTTGATGCATATCATGAGGGGTCAATATAATTTCTTCATCATCTAAATAAGAATATTCAACCAGTTTTGTACTTTCAACCCTCTGCCTCTTGGGTGATAGTGGTTGTGTTGGAGAAGGAGCTCTCAGGGGAGAGTCTAAATCAACAATATTATGCAACAATTTCCCTAAAGATGATGGCACTGATTTCTTATGAGACATTGCCCCAAGCTCTTTTGAAACAACATAAGGTGGCATGGTTTTCTTTTTAGGCACTATTCCCTTCTTCCTAGAATATACCCTAACCTTTTGTGGAGGCTGGTAAGGTCTTTCCTCCAATTTTACCTCAAGATATTCCTCGATAGCTTGTGACTTTCCCTTGTCTTGAAAAACCTGTTAAGCCTTTAAGACCCCCACCATTCTCTCAAAATTGTTGATAGCATATATGGCCCTATTCAACTCACCACTGATATTGGGCATAGGATTCTATGCAGGATTCTTTTCTATCTTCTTCTTCATCATGTTAGTGAAAGCTATATATTTTTCTTTTTATTCCTCCTACACCTGCAAGTCAAGGATGTTTCTAATAATATCCTAAGGAAAGTAGAAGTTGTGAATGAATACACGTGTTCTATGCTTTGATTTCATTTGAGAAATGAAACCCTCTAGATCATGGTTCCTTGGGCGTATAGTTTTCAACCCATAAGGCTTAAGTAATATCCACAAATCTTTCCATCCTCCTTTCTCCATGACAAAGTTAGAAAATGTTGTGTACTCAGGAAAGAAAGATCCTTTCTTATGCTCTATTGGAAAATGTGCATCTTGAGCACATCCTAGCTGTCTCATGATTTCTAACAATCCAATTCTTAGAGGCACATTCCTAGGCAAAGCATATGGGTTGACATTAGTCCCATATACCCTGAAAATGGTTGTATTATAATAGGGGATGATATCTCCCCAGTTGTGTGTCAAATTCAACTCAGGCCTCCTCTCCTTTGGCCTCAAGAAATAATGAATCTCCTTTGGAATTCTAGGTGGATCACAGACCAAAGATCTTCTCAATTTTGGCCCAAAAATAGTATGGAATGCCACATAATCAAACTCACGATCATGCCTAATCAGAACTTTGGTTCAGTACTAGACGAGCATATCAATATAATCCTCCTTTTTCTTCAATTCTATGTCTTGCTCAAACAAATTATCTCCCTTGTACAGAAACATGTGCATCAATAAAGAATTCCATCTAAAACTAATCAGTGTTTTTCCTTCCTTGAGAGCTACCAAACCCTCATTCATTTTATGTTCTAGATATGTAGCGAATATCATATACCACATTGAAACTTGGATGCTGAATATTCACAGCCATGTACATGAGGTTAGTGGGAAAGGTAGTATTTATGCTAATACCAAGGACCTGACACAAGGAAAAAATAGTCTTCCTGAAATAATTACAAAAGTAATTTATAGGAAAAGGTTCTGGTTCATTTTTTCCAATTACTATCTTCTTCTTATTCTTTCCAGTTCCTATGGTTGCCAAATGAGGTTGTAATAGATAATTCCTAAATAAACCCTTAGTATTTATGTACTCTTCTATAAATTCCTGATGGTCAATGGTCACCATATCCTTATTCCATTCATGCAGAACAATTTTTTTTTCAATTTCCTCCCTAGTTATTTTAACCATTTCCACACTAGCAAATGTCCTGAAAACTTTGTTTACAGGGCCATACCTCACTACAACATCCTTCAACAAATTCACATCTAGATATACATTCGGTACCACTATCCTATCGAGGTCCAACCTCCAAGGGTTGCATAGAGGAGCACACAAATTATTGTTCCCAAACCAATTTGAAAACAACTGCCATCCTGTATATGGCACCTGAACATCTCAAATTGCACATTGTTTATCAGTTAACCCTTCTAAAACCAGGGGCCCATAAAACAAAGCCTTTCCCTTGAGTTTTTTGTCAGTAGAGGGTTTTAATAAGTCTATAACATCTTGGGAAAAGGACTTAGAAGGATTTTTAGAGCCAAGACTTCAAGCTTTGGGTGCCATTTGCATAAGAAAAAATAGGATTCAACCTAGGGTTTTGTAATATATGAAAGCTTATGGGGTGGAACCTCTAGCTTATAGCCTTGAAACACAATAATTTCTCAATTTAAAAGGCCTCGACAATTATTTGGATGAGATTTAAAACAATTTTAAAGAAAGTGAACTGTGCAATCTTTTAAAAGAAAGCAAAATGCAATTTACACTTGTCCTCAAGAAATCACAAGATTTTTGAAAGACAAAGAACATGGTGTATACGCTATTGATGGTTTTGCTTTCGAAGAAATTCAATGGCAGTGATGGTGGACTCACAAGAATTAGCTTGTGTTGCCTAGTACTTGGAAATTCCTTTTCAGTGTAGAATTATGCACGAAAATAGAAATTCAAGGAAATTTTAGCATTAAATTTGGTGGCACAGTCCGAACTCCACCATTACTATTCACTCATGCGAGAAACAACAATTATCATACCACATTAACTCATTTTGAATACCATCCATTAATCTCAGTATAATACCCCTCCGTTTTGCTTCTTGTTCGGTTGTAGTTACCTTGCTTGTGGATACATTTCATTATGATGTTTTGATCACTACTATTGATTGACAACTATTATTGTGTGATGTGCTTATCTGATTATTGTTTCACATGCATTATGGATTAGTGAAGTTGTAGAGTTAGCATGAGATGTTATTATGAGATTATTGGATTATGATGGAAGTGTCAGTTTTGATGAGTGTATTGGTGAAGAAGACGGGTTCGTATCACTCGCTTGCGAGTGCCTTGCGAATCCGTAATTTCTTCTTCACGGTGTGTATTATATGCTGGGTATATTGTATGATGTTTTTTACATGGTTTCAGGATTGCAGGTACATGACATCGACTCCACCTAGTTTCACAGGTTTGAGCATGTCGATCCAACGGTTAAGTTGAACGGGAGATAGTAGATAGGTAACATGTGTCAAGTTTACACCCTAGCCTTAGTGTGTCGTCAGTCGTGTGTGTTGAGTCATTGTCTGTCTTGCTTTAATGTTATTTAAACTTTGAAGGATTCTTGACTTGCAAATAGATATTTAGAATAATTGCATTTAAATCATGTTGATGGTTATTTAATTTAAATAATGCAATGTGGATAAAAGTTTATATTTAAATTAATTAATTATATTTAATTTATTTAATCAATTAAATTTAATCCAAGGGGGTTGAATTTAGTTATTAAATAGTTTAATTAATTAATTAAATGTGATGCAAGAAAATGAAAGGAAATAAAATAATTAAAATTAACTTTGGAAATTAATTTCAACTTGGGGGAAATTAAATTAGAAATTGTAATTAAATGTTTATTTGGGAAATGAGTTTTAACTTTGGAAATTAATTTATTATTTGAAATTGCATTTTAAATTGAAAGTGGGTTTCTCGAAAATTGAAATTGAAATTATATCTAATTTGCATGTAATGTGAATTAGGGTTGCATTAGGTATTTTTGATTTATAAGGATTGCATGTTTTAATTTTAAAGAAGAAAAAAAATTTTAGGAAAAAAAATACATTTTTACAGCAGAGAAGAAAATTTTGGAAAAAATTGCAAAGAAGGGTTTGAAGAAAGTTTGATTGTTGAATTGATTGGAGGAAAGATTGTTTGCATTTGTTGGGTTTTGGATTGGATTCATTGGATGATTGAAGAAAATTCAGGAAATCTTTGGAGGAGGCTTGCATAAGAAATTCATCTTTTCCTGTAGCTTCTTGAACCAGGTTTTCCTCTTTGTATTTTATTGTTCTTGGTTACTTTTAAAATAGTAGTGAATTAAGATTTGGTTGTTAAATCTATTTTAGAAAAGAAATTTTTTATTAGAAGAAAAGAATTAAATAAATTTATAGCTTTTGCTTTGTGAAAATTCTTGAGTGAAAATTGTGAAAACCTCAGTTGAATTTAAATTATTTAAGGAAATTGATTGTTTTGTTATTGGAATCAAACATAGAGATTGAGCAATGTATTTAGAATGTTTTTAGAAAATGAAACCCTCTGTAGAGAATCAAATTTAGTTTGAAAACCCTATGTAGAAATTAGGTGGAGAAATCTTGAAGGTTTGAAACTTCTAAGTTTAATATAAATCCATTTTTGTGTAATTGTTCTTTTATTGTTCATGAATTCGAAAAATTGGTTAAAAGAATTAGTTTTAAAATCTCTATGAAATTAGTACTTCTGGAAAAGTTTTGCAATTTCACCTATAGGTGAATGTTCTGAAAAACTTCTTCAATTTATTTGATAAGGGAAATTCAGATTAAATATATATTATATATACATACATATGTATATATATATTTTATTCTATATATATATACATATGTATATACATATACTACATATACTATTTTTTTATAAAAAAAGATTTATTTTAATTTTTGACGCGTCGTTCGTACGGCAAGAGTTGTTAGGGTTTTGGAACCGAAATTTTTTTATTTAAAAAAAAAAAATTTGTTGTGTATTGGGGGAGGCTTGGGAGGCGCTGCCTCCACCACCGCCCCCATGAGGGGATGACTGTGGAGGAAGGGCCTCTGCAGCCCTCTCCCCTCTCCCTTCGCTGAAGATGCCCATGTGGGAGGCGTCGCTGCCATTGGTAGTGCCCTCCACATAGTGTGTGGAGGGAGCACTGCCCTTGGCAGCGCCGTCCCCCCCTTTATGCATTCGGCCGCCCAAAGTTTTGGGGTTCGGCTGTGCATAACATAGCCGCATCCCCAAACCTTTGGGGATTTTTCCTTTTTTTTTTTAATTTTAATTTTTAAATTTTTTTAAATTTTTTTTATATTATATGCAGAATTTGATTTATGTAGAGGTTTTAATGTATATTTTTCTTTAAATACATTTTATACATAGATTTGGTTATCAGGATTAAATAATGTTAGAATTAATTTTATATAAAGTATAATCATTGTATATATATAGAAATAAATAATGATTATGAATTTGGACATTTCTAATGTAGATTTTGGATTTGGGTGAATGAATTAATCTAAGTTGGAATTATTTAAATAGGTTAATTAAAATAATTAGTCTATTATTTTGAGAATAGACATTTTTCTAAAGATATTTATTTTAAATTGATTGTATCTCAAAATTATCATGTTCTATGTTGGTTTGGAAAATGGAAAGGATGTTATAAAACATATTAGTTTTATTTAAAGGTAAATAACATAAGCATTTAGAAAATTATTAATCGAATATTGATATATTTTAGAATAACGTATTTGGTTAGTAAAGAATATCAATATATATTTGATGTAATTATTGCATGAGTATTGTCAATTGGGAGTATGTTTAATTTTTATTTTAGTTTTATTAGACGCATGTAATTTAGTTTTGCATGAAGTTTTTAGAGGATAAGAATTGTTTGTATGGTCAAATAGATAAGGGAAAAGATATTTTGGTAATTTGTATGTTTCAAATAGAAAATCAAAAGAGATTTAGAATGTGGTTTGAAAATTGAAAAGAATTATTATAGAATATTTATGTTAGTCTTGAAGGAAAATAAAGGATTCGACTTAAATTATGTAACTAGTCTATCATTTATTATAAATTAAAGGCACCTATCTAGTTATTTTGATTAATTTTGAAAGGGCAATAGTTATTATGTTTTATTTCCATAGAGCAAATTAATCATTGTGATTGGAATATTAAAGAATAGATATAATTAAATTTATTAATATATATATTTGATGTCTATATAATATGGAGCATGTATATATATATTAAGCGTAAATTCATTATCGTATTGTATTTTATTAAGAAGCATGCAATATATTATTGAATAGAGATTTAAAATGGATCGATTAGTGTACATAGGAAAATGGATAGAGAAACAACATTTTATTATATTAAAGTGATTTCATATTCTAAATAGAAAAATGAATGAGATGTAAGATTTGGTTAGGAAATGGAAAGAGTTTACTTGCATGGATTTGTGTCGATTTAAAAGTAAATTAAGAAGTTGTTTTATTGATGAGGCAATCAATTATTTTATTTATTAATTTCTATTTAGATTAATTGAATCATTGTTATTGGATTATGAAAGAGATATGGATTTAGTATATCCAAAAGTAGTATCTTCCTCATGATTATCTTAAAGGATATAATTCTCTGTATTCAGTAAAGGGAAGTAAGTTTAATTGTTTTAGATTTCCAATAATGAAAGGGGAAATAGGTGTTATGATTATTTTAGATGATCTAGTTACCGTGTCTTTGACTTTTTCAACACTACCTATTGAATGAGTATGGATTTAGGAAATCCAAATATTAGATTTGATTATTGACTTGAATGCTTTTGTTGCTATGTCATCAAGTTGCATTGTGGGTTTTGGGATTTAGTGTTAGTCCTAAATTATAAGTCTTCCAGGAGAACTTAGAGGATGAGGGTTGTTGAACCTTTATGTCATCCAGTTGTTTTCCCTTTGGTAGTGTGGCATCTTTTCAGTTTACCCCGTTTTCATGAACGGGGATGTTCTATACCTCCTGTGAAAGGAGTGGACTATGTGTTTGTTGCCTCCAAGATGTTTAGAGTGAGTTCTATTATTTGTATCCTCCTTGTGTTGGAGTGGTTATGATGCCTAATTTGTATGCACTTGTGTTTCCCTTGGTGATCGGTTTGTGAGTGTGTTGTCCATTAGAAGAGTGGCTTTTGTTAGGGGCCGGATCCCAAAGTGGTAAACCGGGTAACCTTCAGAAGTGAGTTAATCAAGTGATAATTAAATTAATGTATTTAGATGATTAGGATGCAGTTCACACTAATCAAGATAATTTAATCCTCACTCAAAGACACAAGGGCTCGTTTAGACTTGGGATGAGTGAGAAGGCCTGGAATGGCATAGTCATTTATCTTGTCAGTACGAGAGGTATTTGATGCTGCATGAGTGAGTATGAGTGTCGGGATTTGATTGAGGCCACCAGGATTACCAGAGCCTATGAAGGATGCCTAGAGGAGATCTCATGACTACTATGCGATGACACTCTATCTAGGACAACTGTTGCTAATTGTTTTATGTGTATAGTTCGGTGAACATACTTGATTAATATTATGTCTGGAAGCAATGTGACCTATGTCAATGATGTTGGAGTTGTACTTGATTTGTACTTGCATGGTGATTGAGTTATACTTGTTAGTTCATTTGTTTGGCTATATCAGTATGAGTCAGTATGAGTCTGCTTTTGGTTAATGGTTGTAGATCTTTGTCCATGTTACCTTGTTACTATCTCCTAGCATGGGGGGTGGGCCTTCGGGTACCACTTGGTTGGGTAAAACATGCGTCAAAACCGTTGGGTCCCTATCTATCTTCAGTACTTGGTGGCGAGACATCCAAATGGACAGCTCACGGTTCTTGTTGTAATTTCTTGCATTTGTACTATTTCAATTTGTATAAGTTATTTTATCCCTCTTATGTTTAAGAGGTGGAATTTTGTAATTGTAATACATTTGTACTATTGCCTCATTCTGGGAATGAGTGATGTAACTATTGGATTAGGTTAATGATTATGAGATTGTAACTTGGTTGATTATCTTATTATTTTATGTGGTATTCTTATGATGTATGATGTTTATTTCATAAAGTTTATAATGCTTTGGTTATATGTAATATGTATGTGTGGGTTTAAGTAATCCTAACCTTGTAGCCTTAGAGGTTGTTGTTAATTAGTAAGTGAATGTGTATGTTAAATGCACTTTATAAAAAAAAAATCGGTTTGCTTAAGACGTTAATTGCAACTACCTTTAAGGTCACTTGGTGGGGCATTACACACAGTCCACACTAGAAAGAGAGAGTGACTTAGATCAAGTCAATGTGGTTTGAAAATGCCACATCTATCCATGCAATCCTAGGCAAAAGAAAATTCACCTACGAGACACTATCTCATCATGAGCGGGTCCCACCCAAATCACATCATGTCTAGCATTGATAGCCATGCATCACTTGTTTGCACACACTGCAACATCATTCAAATGATTGTTTTAATTGCACGAGGTCAGTGATGAGCAACCATGATTCATTGTTATATGATAATTGTTGATTTAACATTAATCGACAGGTGAACAAGGATTGGGCCCCACGACTGTAAGTAACATGTGGAAAAATATTGCATGCCTCGCAGCATAAAAGTGATGTCATCAGAAATCCTTGCGAGGCCAACAGGGAACGGTCAGGATTCAGCCAATCCATCCAACAGTCAGAAAACCTACACATGCCACAATTTTTATTCTTAAAAGGGGGACTGACTAGGTAGATGAGGAACAACCCTTTAGGTAGGAAATTTAGACAGAAGTCTAAAGTTATAAAATTTCATCGACCTGACTTTAAGGAAAATAAAATCAAGTCCCAATACGGAAGAATTGACAGGCCAAGTAACAGGGGATGGTAGCACGAATGACTTAAAGGGCTCAAACCATGACTTATGCAATCGGTAACTTAGAACAACAAGTCAATGTAGGATTAGAATGTCCAAACAAAAATGAAATAGAAGACCCAAATCCAAGGTTTTTATGGCTAAAACCAAAAACCCCAAGGTAGACCAGTGGTGCCAAGCACCAAGGAAACAAGGATGAGCATAATTGTGGAAATGTTTTGAGAGCTCTACTAGGTTTGATGCTTGTGCACGAGTGTTTTGTTGTTGGAATTTCCTCTTCATGTAGATTGGGGTACTAAACTATGTCAAACAACTCTGTGACTAGTTGCCAAGCCCAAATGGACAAGCCTTTGTGGATTATGACAAAGTGTTGAGCATGCCAGTTATTTCGTTTACAATTGGGAACAAAATTTCAACCTAACACTAGAGTAGTACATTTTTAAAAATGGGCAAGGGATTTGCAAACACAATGTATAAGTGGTTTCATTGGATTGGATGTGCCTCCTCCTAGAGGACCTATCTGGATTCTTCAATATATCTTCATTGGAACGCCCTTATGCACAAAGTTTTGATGTCAAGAAGATAGAGTTTCATGTTGAATACTATAAACCTGTGTTGATGCAACCATTTTCATCAAGATCCAGTTGAATGAGGTGAATTATGGAAAAGAAAAGAGATCAATGGATGAAAAACAAATAGGAAACATGGACACATCCTCACCCTTTCCTGCAAGCCCGTAAGAGCCAGTGTTGACACCAACACGAGGGCACGAGGTAGTAGGGAATTATGAAAGTAGAAGTATTTTCCCGTGATCCCCCATGAACGAATGTTTCCATCTTGGGAAAGCAACGGGGAGGTGGGGGAGTGGCAATGGTGATCCCAGGGTAATTTTAAATACAAGTAAAAAGCACTACGAATTTTTTTCTTAAAATCTAAGGGTGCATGTGAATATATTTTAATAGTTTGATAAAATGATCTTGGGCTCTCACTATTTAAAAGAAAATTCTTTTAAATAAAATATAAAGTAAAAAGGTTTAGGTGAGAATAATTAAATGTAATGGTGTGAGTAATGTATTTTTTATTTTGCCGAAGTAAAGTATAAATTTTTTTTGGGCAAATACTAATAGTGCATAGGTAATTTTTTTATTTTGCCAAGTAATAAAGTTGAAAGCCTCCATTATAAAGATTATAAAATTTTATTTGTTGAAGTGAATATGTAAAGTGTAGCAAGGTAAAGGCAGGTTAAAAAAATTCACGGAGAAATAAATAACATTTGCAACAAGAAGTAGATAATTTTCCAATATAGGGTAAAATGGTAGAGGAGTAAAATTTTAACCTCAAGGAAAAAAAATGGGTGAAGGTTTTTCACAGTCAACATAAATTTCAGAGTGAAGGGATTTTATGGTGGTAAAGATATTTTCAACAACAAGGTATAGATTAATGATGGCTCATAATGATGGGAATAATTTTCTTTTTGTGGGCAAGTGAACGTAAGAAGCATGAACCAAGGTGCAGATTGAAGTTTTTTCAGGAGCAAAGGTAGTTATAGATCAATGAAAGATGAAAGATCTAGGTGTCACATGCAGATGTAGTTTTAGGGCTTCTCCTTCTTCTATATCTCTTCTTTCTTTCTTATTTAAAATGTTTCTAAATTTTTCTATGGCATTGGGTAGATAGAAAAATGTTAAATTTGAGTCACAAATAGAAATTGTGATTGTAATGTTTTGATTTCATGAGTAAATATCAATCAATTTGAGCAAACAGAGCATGATGGTCATCAAATTGTCTCTATATTTGTATACATTAAATCAAATGAATTTAATATACAAGGTATGTTTGAGTTTTTCATCTCAATGTCCCTGAGATTGTGTTGTTTGTTCATAGTTCTATTTCAAGAAAATAGTTAAATCACTTAGAGCATATAATTGTGATTTCAAGTGTGCAAGGTGGATCTATAAGAAAAAAATTTATGACAACAATAGTGTATTTGTTAGTGCAAGGCATTAGCATTTTTGAATCCACTGGTTGAAGTTTATTTGCTGATGAGATTTTCTTTATAATTTAGATATTTGACTCTATGGCCTAGAATTAGGCACTAATTTATCATTCAACCAAATGTATTTTCAGAAGAAAATAATTAATCCAAAATCATTTTAATTTATATTGTTAGGTTTATGTTTAGTGTAGGATTCAACTTCCTAATCGCTGAGTGAGTGTTGAGATAAAAAAAATATAGCGAGATTTGAAGTTGTCAAGACTTTCCTTGGTATACTTTAATTGGGAAGTATGTGCTATAAAATGCAATGTCTATGCATAATTGAAATAAATCTTTAGGAATTGTGAAGGGAGACCCACCTTGGTCCTATGGAGCCAGAAGTGTAGAATATTTCAGTCTTTTTGACTGAATCTTGTTTGTTGGCCAAATCCATCTCTGAGTCTGAGCATTAAAAAGTGGCTATTCTTTAGGACTCATTGAATCTATTGATTTGGGAACCAATAGGTTAGATATATTTTTTCCTTTGAAGAAAGTATTGCCTAGGTCAGGTGAGTCAACGTGAAATAAAGAAATAGAGATGAAGAGGTGTTAGCTTTGTGTTAAGGGTCAATAAACTCATCAAATTTTAGGTCCCACTTACTTAAATAATTCATATCAAATAAATGAAATTAATTCCTTCATAAAGTAATGGTGTATGCTATATTGAAAGGCTACTATAAATTTTCCATGTTTTAGAATTTTTTCTTTTAAACTATTTTAGGAATAAGAGGGTTCTTAATATCCATTTATATCTTATGTATGTGAATTTAGTTCTAGATATCCAATTGAAGAACATTGGTATTCTAGTGCACCAAATTCTAAACTTCCTTCTATTTAGTGATGCTAATTTTTTTAATGATGTCCCTCATTACAACCCTAGGGTGTGGGTATGTGTAGGATCATCATGGAAAAAATGGCCCTTAAGTGGCAATAAAAAGACATAAAATCAGAGTTAGACAACTTGATGTAAAAATTTGAATAAGCTATCTATATTATTTCAAAAAAACATAAAAAAAGAATTTGTAGAAAATTGAATTTAGTTTCTAAACTACTAGACCATTATTTAAAAAAAAAAAATCTATTTGGTGAAAATTTGAAATTTCAATGCAGTAGTATTTAAATTTCAGTGTAAAAATAAGAAGTAGGTGTCTGTCTGACCACCCTAACCACAATAAAATGATAATATTTTATTATAATATTTTATATATAACTAGAGGACTCATGTCCCGATGTGATGCATATTTTCTTATAATTTTTTTCCAAGTAAATAATTAATTATGAATTTTTTATTACAACTTTTAAAAAATATAAAATCTCGTTTGTCTAACCACCTTAACTTGGTAAAAAATTCATGAAATTCAAATTTTATTTTTTTAATCCTATAGTATGTGAATCATAGAATGTGACACATATTTCAGATTCAAAAAATGTGATACCGTTTTAAAGTTATAGATATTTTTCAATCAGCCTATCAATCGGGACTTTATTCGTAATTCTAATAGAAAATGAATAACAATTATTTATTAAATTCAAAGTAAAGCATAATTTATATGGTGGAAAGCTGAGAATCTCCTCTAAAAACCCTTTTCGTTTCATCAATTTTGGGTAAAAAAAAGTCGTCAGCCACATGGGCCATCATATGGCTTACATATCGCCACTTTTTGGCCCATCATGATCCTGCACATACTCGTGTTACAAGATGATGTTGATCCTTTTTATGAAACCAACTTTTACTCAACACTCCAATATGAGTAAGAATATCCCAATAAAAAGCCTAAATTTTGAAAGTTAAAATTCCTAGGACATGGTTCCTTAGTTTTTATAAGGATGATAAACCAAAGAAAAAAGTATTGAAGGATTTTTTTATAAAATTGAGTATAATTACCATAAACAATTATGTAGCAAGTATTAATATCATTAAAGATGGGAAAAAAATAAATAAGGATAAATACATTGAAACCAAGAGCATGAAAAGATCCAAGACTCAAGAGAAAGGAAAGCTAATCAAAGATCAGGACATGTAATTGGAACAAAAAGAATAATTATGGTGTTGAAAAATGTTGTTGGGATGTTTTCACACTTGTTTGGGCCCTCCTTGCTGAATTAGGATAAATGTTGCGTTGATTTAGTGTTGTAATATGGTTGAAACATTCACATTTGGTCTTGGGCCCTTGTGAACTAATCGATTTAAATGGTACTATTGGTGGTTTTTAAAGAACCAGGCACATCTCACCAAGCATCTATGAATTTGGCAGATTCAATTCTTGAATACTTAGGAGATGATTGGCCAACAAATGAGAGGAAGCTAAAATGCTTCCCTCCTACACTTTGGGCTCTATAAAACCTGAGAGGTTGATCCCACAATGTGCATTTATAGTATTTCTACACAATTATACCACATATTACATAATAAAAAGATAAATTCTCATTTTAATGCTAACTAGATGAAACCTTTAAAGAAACTGGCAATTCCTTTGAAAGATCAAACACCTAAAGTTGAGAATTCACACAACCCCAACCTCAAAAAGGTAGATCGCTTAAAAAAAAAATTATAATATTTTTTTCTCAAATTGAAGGACCAAAGCCATAGGAAATTCACTAAACACCTTTAGATCAGTGCCTTATCTCAGGGCAGGGAATCAAAACATAATAAAATGAACTGCAAGCTAATTTTAATTCCATACATTCATGATCTTTGTTAAATTGCATTAAAATTCATATATCAGACTTAGACTCTATGAATACTTATCAGATCCACTAAATATCCATATGAATTCATGCTTTAGTCAAGGTATTTTAACCGATTCATTAAACCAAAGCTAAAATTAAAACATATCTCACTACAAAACAACAATGAAAACCAATGAAAGGATCTTTGATTAAATTTTCATTAATAATTCACATAGAATGTTGTAGATAGAGAGACAATAGAATCAAAAGATTTGAATATTTGATTCAGACATGCTTGGAAACAACACAATTTACAAAATCTACTTGCTTGACACAAAACCTAAGATACAAACTCAAAATGTATTTTCTCTATGTTCTCAATTTTCATTTTCATATCTCGAATTCAAAAAGAGACTCACAAAAATGGCACAAAATTCGCTTTTATAAGATCAAGGGAGCCAAACAAGCTTCAGGCCAAAATTTACACATGTCACAATTTAATTTGACAAACTATACTGGTCATTCCTTGAGGAATGGTTACAACAAATTGAAAGAATATTCTCTATTTAGAAAAAGGTTCCCTTTTAGTAGGTGAAGACTCTCGCACCTTCCATAAGGAAGTTTGTTGTAATGAGTTATCCTCAAACCATTGCATCATCTTTATTCTTTTCAGTAAAATGATAAAAAGTATGTAGGAGGGAAAAGGTGGGTCAAGATCCATACCAACATCCAAGTCACCAGTAGTCACCAATATTCACCACCTACCTATCATATCTTCAAATGGGAGAAACATATCCTTAATAAAATTACATCTTTTGAGGCCAAACCTATACTATACTTGACATTGTGAATATGTTCTCCATCATTGTGTTTACAAATCCACTTCATCAATGAAAATCCTTTTCCACAACTCAAATTCTGCATCAGAAGGCCAATTAGATCTAATAAGTTCATCCATATTCTTTTTATATGGAGCATACTTTTCCATTACTGAATTTTCTTCTTTATCAAAATCCTCCAAGAAGATGACCATGTGAAGGAAAAATTCTCAAGAGTATTCTTCAACACATCAATATCAACACTCTCACATATTAATGATGCTTGGGAGGCAATTTTTGTATCCAACTAATTCTTCCATTCTTTCAGAGTTTTTACTTCATCATACATGCGTTGGATGTTAGGTAGCAATACAAAATCTACCTCATCAAACTTTAATTTTAAGTCCTTTATTTTCACCTCCAATGGAGCAACATACCCTTGAAACCTCTTCTCTTTAATCTCATCAAAGAATTTATAAGTTGGTCCAACCTCTAGATACTTATCTTTCTAATGTTCAACCCCAAATTCCATGAGTTTCAAGCTCTCAATTTTGAGAATCCATTTATCCAAGATTGGAGCAGCTAATTCCATGTCTCTTTGAGACAAATTTATTTCTTGCAACATTAAAGAATAATTTTCTTGAATACTATTTAATTTACCTTGAATCTTCTTATTTAAATGATCAAAACTAGTATTAAAAATCTTCACATTATTCTCATACATAGTATCTTGAACCTCTACAAATAATTTCCTATACACCTGAATCCACAACAATAACCATTCTTGGGTCGGCTCACTTGATGGAGATGCACCTTATGTGATTAGTTCCTCAACTGCAATTGGTTCTTAGCCAAAGTTATATGGAATTATTTCTAAGTATTTTTCTGGTGGAGGAGGAGACTAAGGATGTGCTATTGGAGAAGTGGGTGCAACATGACTTGAGCTTGATGGGACTTGAGTCCTCAATGTTTTGATTTGTTTCTTGTTCAATGCCAATTCTATTTCTACCACAACTACCCTTTGATGACTCTTATTGTACTCATTAACAAGTTCATTATTTTTGCCCCTGTATAAGTCTCTATCAACAATGAGACACTCCACTATTTATTTAGTGAATTTAGCAATGTTTATTGTCATGTCAGCTACTTCCAATGTTGGAGTATGGAACTCTCTTTATAATTAATTACCCTTTAACATCAGCTAACTCTACAACCTTTTGCTTCCTTGATCCCAATGATAATGACCAAATGGCCAAGGCATCCCACTCCCCAATTAATCCTGACCCTTGTAGTGCTAATTTGGCTTCTTCTTTAGTTTGGAACAAGGACCTTTCATATCTCCTTATTGTATCCAAAACTACTACATCTGTAATATCCAATTCAGGCAACAATAATACACCACTCTTCTCCACAAGTGTTCTTCCTTCTTCAACTATCATATCCTAGAATTTCTTCCTCATTATATTCCTCACATTTTCTTGCATTACTTCATTTGGAATTTAGTGTTCAAGCTCCTTTATTTAGCCACATTTTTAGCATAATATTGAGCTTTACCCCTCCATACAAAATATTTGAAAGCCCAAGTTTGTATAAGAGAATCATCTTCAATAAATTCCTTGCAGGCCTCATTCAACATATCATCAACATTGCTTAAACCACTAACATCTACCTTACCCAATCCAAGGCTACTTTCTACCATACTTGGTATAACCTACCTTGGGGAAGAAGATATTACTTCTTGTATCTCCTCAGGTGTGACCAAAATTTCATATTCATCTATTTCAGTGTCATCAAATACCCCCTTAACCTTAATCTTCTACCTTTTTACTAGTGGTTGCTCTGATGGAGAAGGAACTCTTTGGGGTGAATTGACATCAATTATAATAGGTGGAACTAGCCTTGGAGGAGATGGTATTGACCTTTGAGGATAAATTTCCCCTGATCCCTCTGATGTAGTAGGGGTTGGAAGTGTTTGTTTCTTATTTATTGCATCCTTTTTCCTAGAGTACACTCTGTTATTTGGTGGTGGCTTGTAGGAGGATCTCTCTTCCAATTCTATTGTGGGATATTCTTCAATAGCTATTGGTTTCCCCTTATCAATTATTATACATTCATCCTTCAAAACTCCCACCATATTCTCAAAATTTTCTAGCACATACATTACTTTGTATAATTCTCCATTGATGTTGGGTAGAGGATCATAATTAGGATCTGAATTAATAACATTTTCAACAATCTTATTGAAAGTGAGGTACATTGATTTCCTTTCCTCCTCTATTTGAACATCAAAAATATTTTTGATTACATCTTTAGGGTAGTAAAAATTATGGATAAAGGAGCCACTCTTACTCTTTACCTTCAAGGCAACAATGAATCCCTCTGGGTCAAGGTTCCTTGGGTGCATTTTTCTCCAGTTGTATGGTGAGATAAGCTATCCCAAGTCCTTCCATCCTCCCTTTTCCATGAAAAAATTAAAAAATATTGTTTATTATGGAAAGAAAGAGCCTTTCCTCAGTCTTTTGGGCAAGTGTACCATTTGTGCTCCTCCTAACTGGCCCATAATTTCAATAAAACCAATCCTTAATGGCACATCTCTTGGTAATGCATATGGGATCACATTGGTGCCATAAACTTTGAAGATTGTAGTATTAGGGTATGGGATTATATCCCCCCAATTATGAGCCAATTTGAACTCAGGTCTCCTTTCCATTGGCCTCAAAAATTCATGTATCTCCTTCAAGATTCATGGTGGATTGAAGACCGTAAACCTTCTCAGTCTTGACGAAAATACATTGTGAAAAAAAAACATAATAAAACTTCATGCCATCCTTGTCCAAAATTTGAGTCCAACACTGGACATGTAGCTCAATATCATCCTCCACCTTCTTCAATGTCAAGTCCTAACCAAAACTCTTCTCTCCCTTATATAGGATCATGCACATCAAGAGAGAATACCATCTGAAGCTCACCAATTAATTTCCTACCTTCAATGTAGACAAAACTTTATGAATTTTCTCTGCCACATAGGTAGCATAGTCATACACTATGTTAAAATATGGGTATTGGAGGTGTGCTGCCATATATATAAAATCTATCAACATAGTGGATGATGCACAAAACCAAGGATTTGGCATAAGGAGAAAGCTATTTTCTTAAAATAGTTTGCAAAGTACTTCATGGGGAAAGGATCCTTTTCATTCTCACCAATCTTAATATGCTTCCTATTTTTCCCAACCCTAGTACTTGCAGTGTGAATGGGTAACATTGTCAATCTAAACATAGCCTTTGTGTTCCTATAATCTTCCCTAAAATATTTACGATCAATAGGAATCATATCCTTGTTCTATTCATGTAGGTTAAAAACCTCCACAATTTCCTCTCTAGTTATCTTGATCATTTCAACACCATCATATTCCCTAATCACTCTTAAAATAGGGTCATACCTCGCAACAATGTCTTTCAACAAATCCACATCCAGGTATACATTTGGCACCACTAGTTTTCCAAAATCCAATCTTCAAGGATTTTAGACGGAACTCCCAAATTTCTATTCCCAAATCAATTTTGGAACAATTTTCACCATGCGTACGACACATTGGTATCCTTGACACTACATTATTTTTCCACTAGCCCCTCTTTAATCTTAGGGCCATAAAACAAAGCTACTCCCTCTACCATTTTACTAGTTGAGGGTTTCAATTGATCAATAATATCTTGGGAAAGAGGTCATTGTGCCGGTCCTGAACTAGAAACTTGTGCTTTGGGTGCCATTGGAAACAAGGTGGGTTCAAACTGATCTAGGGTCTTGACACAAAGAATTTCAATACATAACTTTTAAATTCAAAACCTAGTGCATGACTCGAAGGTAAAATTTCAATGGGTTTGACAATAAATTCACAACCTATATGCAATTTCAAACCACTATAAAGCAATTGAAAGAAACATAGACCAATTCAACTAGAAAACATGGTAAATATTTTCCCTAATTCAAAATAATTTGAACATAGCATAGATAATTGCATTTATTTAACCTACAACCTTTTCACTCATATGAAACCCTAATTTTGATCATGTTGAACTCTCAAATGCTCTTCTAAATCCCTTAGAGGCTCCAAATTCGTTTGAAATTCTCAATTATGCGAAAAACCAATATTTTATGTGCATTTAAGTTGAAATTGAGTAGGATTGGTTGTTTCCTTAGCCATTAGTGCTCACTCACATGAAGCAAAAAAAAATCTCACATTCACATTTTTTATTTTGAATATCAGCCATCGATTTGTTTATGAGATGGAACTCTAGATGACTCAGATTGAGTCAATAAGGTTTTAATTTTTTTTGCCATTGTCCACCTATCCTTCGACCAATGAAATTATGCCAGTTAGAATGCCAAATCATTTGTTCCACAGGCTCCACCTTCTTTCTTACCAAATGATAGAATAATCCACATGGCGGCAACCTGCTGACCCCACTATATTTCATAAAACATTATTTTAATCTCGTGGGGTCAGTGGGGAATGACTAGGACTAAATCTCAATAAGAGATTTCAATTTTCGGTTCTAGGTTCATAGCACCAGAAATGTTAGTGGGGGCTGAGCTCCACCTCTTTGTTTTAGACACACGTCAATAGCCCACCGACCCTACTACATTTCATAAAGTATTATTTTATTCTCGTATGTTTAGCAGGGAATGACTGAGATTGAATCTCAAAGTTGCATCTTGATCATTGATTTGAAAGCTTAAAGCATTGGGCATATAAGTGGATATTTGTCATCACACTTGCTACTATCCTTCTAACTCCATTTCTTTTCGGAAACTATTATTTTATTCCCATAGGGTTGGTAGGGAGTGGTTGGGATTTAATCTCTAGATGCAACAGTTGGAAATATACACATGCATAAAAGTTAGTTTTAACAAAGGGGACCTGACTAAGTTGATAGGACTTAGATCCTTGGGAACTAATGACTTAAGACATAAGTCAATTTAATCGTGAAATATTTCCACCTGACCATATGAAGTATTAAAACCATGGAAAACTATTTAGTGACCGATAGACCTAGACCAGGGGACTGGTAAAAAGTATTTTCACAATGGCTCAAGTGATAACTCAGGTGACCGGTAATTGGGTGTAACAAGTCAAAAAAGGATAAGAATTCCCAAGGGTTTAAGGGTTCTGAGAATTGAAACAAGGTATTTTGAACCAAAACCCTAACCCTACCCTTGGGTACAGGGGAAATACATCATGGCAAAGGAAAACACTAGCTCAAATTTTCATAATTGTGGGATCTCTAGTAGTTGCTCTTGCTCAGGGACACATACCCTTAGCAGGTATGGTGAGAATTCAGATCTCATGGTGAAGTAGACCAACTTAGAGAAACAAAAACCTAGGAGCTTTCTAGGACAAGGAAAGTAGACGCAACCAAAAGAAAACACACTAGATCTATATACACTAATTATAGGACTATACAATGTACATGGAAAATAGCCTATTTCAAGAGAAATAGGGCTTCAAGAACCATCTATGTACTGGAAGCTCTAGGATTTCACTTGTCAAGGATTGCAAGAAGTATGAGTCATCTCCGGGTGTATCTACAATCAAGTATGGGCCAAGCCATAGAGGATGAAGTTTCCCATGTTTTCCTTTATCTTCCATCCTTGGATTCCACATCAAGACTATGCATCCAACTTCAATTTTTCTTTCAATGGCCTTCTTATTATACAAATGCTCAACTTGAAGATGCAGTTTTTCATTTATTTTATTAGCTTCTCTTCTAGTTTCATCAAGCTCATTTAACTCTTCCATTCAGTGCTACATCTCATCACAAATATCTGTATCATATTCCTGAATAAAGTTGTACATTTTTTACAAGTTGTTGTGGGGTATCTTTTCTTCTACACCATACACAATATTGAATGGTGATTTCCCAATGAACTTCTTAACAATAGTCCTAACATCCCATAATGCAAGGTGTAATTTTCAATCCCAAGCCTTTTTATTCTTCTCAATCATCCATTTGGTGATCTTCATCAGACTCTTGTTGTTTGATTATGCTTGTCCATTCCCTTGAGGATGATAGGGAGATGAATATGAGATACATATACCATGTTTATTGGAAAATTTGGTAAATTCATTTGATCTGAAACACATAGAATTGACAAATATAATCCTTTCTAGTACTCCAAATCTAATCAATAAATTATTCATCAAAAAATCAATCACTACTTGTTGCTTTCATTGTGGGGATTTCTTCTACCCACTTTGTAAAATAATCTATGGAAACAAGGATCCAAGAATGTCCCCCACTTGACTTCTTTGAAATTTCACCAATAAAATCAATGCCCCATTGTTGAAAAGGGGCCTGAACTGAAATTGGTCTAAGAGGTAGATTACTAGAGAATTTCAATTTTCCAGTGAATCTTTGGCAAGCATCACATTTCTCAAAAAATCTATTGGAATCCTTAAATAAAGTTGGCCACCAGAATCCTACTCTCAATATTTTATGATCAGTGGTCTTTTTCATGTAGTGACCTCCACAAGATCCATTATGCATTTCATTTAAATGTTCCTCTACCTGATCTCCATCCACACATCTCAACAATACACCCTCTAGGATTCTGCACCAAAGTTCATTATCAATAATGATATATTTAATAGCCTACAACTTTAGAGTTCTTCTCTCATTATTAGGCATGCCTTTAGGGTATTTCATAATCTGTGGGTATTCCACAATTCTTCTATACCATCCACAAATTTGCATGTTACGTAGAGGTGAAACATTCTTATATTTAACTTGATTTATTTGGTTTGCTTCTAAGTGGGTCTCAACCATCAACTTAGCCAAACCTTGACCTCTTACTAGTTTTGTAATCTGGATATCAATATTGAACTCTTAGATCCTATTGATCCATCTTCATCTTCGTCCCGTGGTCTCTTGTTGGGTAAAATATCTTTGACTGCTACACTTGGAACATATGCTACCATACTCACTCCCATCAGATATGTTCTAAATTTTTTTACAGACTTAACCAATGCATAGTTGTCATTATTTTCACACTTCCATTCCTTTTCCCAATAAAGTCTTCTAAATAAGGTAAGAAACATAAATATAATTATCATAGATCTTAAATTTTTTATCATCCAACATCAACATGTCTTCCTCACTTACACTTTCATCCTCTAAAATATTATCACAAGAGGGGAAGATGTTGGGAGATGAATGTAGACTATTTGAAGTTTCAATGCTCTTATTGTGTTATGTGATCATGATGATTTCCTATGGTTGTGTCTTCTTGTTCATCAATTTCTTGTCCACTAAGAGAGGTAAGAAGAGAGAAATAATGAGGAATCTCAAAACCCTTATTGATTGGTTCTTCTAACACCAAAATATCTTTTTCACAAATAGGAGAGATATTAGGAGAAGAACGAATATGGTTGTTATGACTTCCCAAATTTGTATTATATTTCACCAAATCCTTCTCATAGGGAGGGGATATGAAATTTTTCTTAGCACACCTAGATAGGTAAGATACTAACATTGTTTGATGAGGAATGAAAAGCACTTCTAACCATCTTATGCAATGCTTCAACAATGTAAACAATGTATATCCAAAGATGAAAAACACTTTTATCCAATGTATGAAAAACTTTAAGAATCCAAACAATGTGTATCCAAAAATGAAAAAAACTTTTACCAAACTTATGCAAAGCTTTACGAATGTGAACATTGTGTATGAAAAAGTGAAAAGTACTTTTTATCCATATTATGCAAAGTTTCAAAAATGTGAACATTTTCAAATGAAATGATTTTGGAAGAATTAAAAAAGGACTATCCTAAATTGTTGCTTTTTGACCTAAATGCATAAAATAGAAGCTACTGAAACTTTCCAGACTAATACTATATGTTACCAGCAAGCTTGGGAAGTACAAAAATAACGTTTTCAATGTTGTAAGAGGCAGTTTTAGGCCTGATCTAGGACTAAATCACTGAGAGATGCATATGATTCCCAATCATAATTTTTTAGGGGTATTAATGCTGAATAGCAGTCACCATAGGATGCCTAGAAACTAGGCAAAACCACATGTACTAGGACTAAATCGCCTAGCGGGGTGTATGAGTCCCAGTTTAGGGTTTAAGCACCATTTTAAGAAAATTTTGTGTGAATTTTATTCTTTATGGTTTGGATGATGTCTAGGATAATTTAAAATGTAGATTTCAGATTGATATTTAATGATGCAAGATGCAAAAATGTAGCCTATATGCACTTTAACTAATGCAAGAATTAGAAACCCTAAATTCCAATTAACTAATGCAATGTTAATGCAAGCTATATCTAGGATTATGATGCGCTAAAAATTATAAAATAAGGTATTCTAAATGTAGGTTCACCAAAATAAAATAATAGAAATAGGTGTTCCACCTTTTGGGAGGTAACACAAAGTAGGTGTTTAGGGACCTAGACCTATTTCTCTCAAGTTTCACTCAAGGAAACCCTAGAGATACCAATCCGAATGTAGAAAGGGGAGAAGAGGTCTTGCAATAGGGTCATCCTAGGTTTTGATTATAAACTAGAAAGAGGTTCCCCACGAAGCTAGGGCTTGGAAAGACAAGAGATGAATGAATCATGCAAAGTACCATGCAAAACCTAGCTAAATGACTATGAAACTGAAATACCGAGAATGAATAGAGGTTCACTTGGGAGAGTGATGAGATCAAGAAAAGCTTCAAAAATTTGAAAAATTATTATTTAATTCCCACTAAGACTCATATGCCAGTCTGGGTGATTTGGTCCTAGACTAGGGTTTTTGTGCAATTACTAGAATCTGATAGTGTATGATCTGAAACAATTGAAATATAGAAAATATTCTATACTAGGAATCGTATTCCATAAGTGGCATATCATTCCCACTCATCTTTTTCAGAGGGTTAAGACTTGAATTTTCTCTCCTATATTTCCTCTACCTTGCACACTTCGTTTGTGGATATGAAACCCTGATTTGCAACTTGTAGGTGACTTTTAATGAAGATGACAACCTTGTGATAACTTGAATTTATTCAACCTTGCAACCTAATCTTCAAAGGATATTCAAGATTCAAGACACATAGATCTACAATCACACATGTAGAGAAAGAAAAACTTGTTGATTGTTAGGGAATAGCGTCTTGCCTTGGTCAAACCCCTTTAAGGTAATTAAACGAAATGATGAGATAATGAAATAAGGACATGAAACATGAAACAAGGAACATGAAACATGAATAATTATACCTTGAATGATGTATTGTAGATCAAAAATCTAACATGAAGTATCCATGAAAGATGTAGATCTAGATCTTGAAATAAGTATAGGACAATCCTTAATCCTGGATCTTGAATACAACATCACAACACTAGCTCAACAACATGTCTGATGCTTGATAACCTTGACATGATGATGGATCTTGAATTGCTGCAACAATTGATGAATAATTATGCCCTTGGATGCTTTAGAAATTCTCTTGTAAACTCTCTTGATGCTCTTGTGAAGTCTTGTAATCGTAAACTTGCTATTAGGAATTCTCTCTTGAAATTCTTAGGTGAAAATGAGTGAAATAACCTTGTATTTATACTTGTTTATGCCAAATTTCCTAAAATTACAACACTACAAGCCGACATTAGATCAAGGAAGATAAAATCCTACCAAATTTTTAATTTAAAATTTTCGGCCACATGGGACTCATACACCACAAGTTGTGTATGTCCCATTAGGCTTAACTATGGGACACATTTTTCATAGATGCTTAGAATGATGCAAAATCAAGATTGGGGCCCAAAAACCTATGTGGGACTCATACGCCCAAGGTGGTGTATGAGTCCTAGATCACTAAATTTGGCCACACAACCTAAAAACACATGAATTATGATTGGATGTTGGTTTATGTCAGGATTATCCTCGGAAAGATGCATTAAATGAGGCTTGTGGATGTTAAATAAGGCCAGTTAAAGCATAAAGAAGCCCAATTATTTAATGAAACCCTAGATTAGTGTGAAAGTGTTAGGATACACTTTACAACACCCTAAATAAGGCATAATTATGTCTATTTAGTTTAAAATGGTTCTAAAAATAATGTGAAAATGTAAATAAATACACTTTACAACATTAAATTAAGGCAAAATTAGGTCTATTTAGCTTAAAAGGGCCCTAAATCCAATGTGAATGTAGAAAAGTCATTACAACACTAGATCAAGGTGACATTAGGTCCATTTTAATGTTAACCATTCATAGATTAAGTGAGCAGTTGTACCATCTCTAATATGGGAGTACAATTTCCATCATTACAGGGAAAAACTACGGTGATTTAACTCACAATATAATATATCTAAATATAAAATATTACAAAGTCTCATTGCTAAGACTTGCTATCCTTGAAGGCTCACAACCTAAATTATATTATAAAACAAAGTATGGCTCACTACCAAGAGGTGAACTGAGATAGAATGCACCTTCCTTGTGCTGGAGTTCAATTCCAATGAAGCATAAAATACAAAAACACTTCTCTATATAGAATACTCAACATTTTTTTTTGTTCGCATATACACATTCACAATGTACATTCATGATCTCTCTAACTTTTATCACTTCATTATTTCAATCTATGTCACATCTCCTTCATTCATCTTCTCCATTTTTTCCTCTCAAAAATTTCTTTCATATATATATCGTATACATTCACATAATACTAATTAGGTCGGTCTAATTAGAGTAGCCTTATTTCAATACAACTTAGCTTTGTTGGCTTTATCTTCAAAACATATTCATCTTCATGCTTAACATAATTGTGTAATATATTGTATTATTTAGAATGGATCTAAGATAGATATCTTTAGCATTCACAACACATATTTATTCTTCTTGACACAAATTCATAATAAGGTCAGCCAAAGTTAGACCTAAATCATCAATGACTTCAATTGTATATGTGATTCACCAAACGTTTAAAACCAAAAAATTTTAACACATTAAATTCTCCTTTAGATGACATCAAATAACTTATCTTCAACTTTGCAAGGCAAAATAATTAGTCACATGAGAAAATGTGAAACCTCCCACATCAATACGCTATACAAAAACTTATTGTAATCCTTAGAGAAGAAAATTGTTATTCATAACTTTCCTATGCATTCATATCATTATAAAAGCTTCAAAGTAAGATGAATCTCACAAACATGAATCTATGTACAAAATATTGTAATGATATCTTTCCTTGTGGTAGAATTCAGACCAAAGGATCGACACATTGAACCAATATATAAGTAGAAAACTATTTACCAAACTACATGTAATTGTATCTTTCCAATCGCATAACCAAGCCAACCGAAATCTTGTCAGTAGATGTACATGATGTCAAGATAGAACATATTATCAACTTCTAAATGAATGTTACAAAATAAGATAATCCAAACCAAAATACCGGATCAACAAACTTTTAGTACTGGATAAGCATAGCTCAAACCATTATTACCAGAGCAACTATTGATCTATACAAGTGATGTGAGTAAGGTTAATGTTGACATCAATAACACTCTTCAAATTTCCAATACTGATGTTAATATTTACATCAATGATAATCTTCCAATTTCCAACACCAATGTTAGTGTTGACATCAATGATAATCTTCCAATCTCCAACACTGATGTTAATGTTGACATCAATGAAAATTTTCCAATTTCCAACACAAGGATAACATTAAGAAGACCCCCTAGAAAAATATATAAAATCTTGGTGAATATTTTTTTATTTTGGGAAAACAAATTAATACTATTGATGAATATTTCTTTCATTTTTAGAAAAAAAAAAATTAATTTTGTTAGTGCATTTATTTAAATCACTTGAAATTCTTAGAAAAAATTGGTGATTTATACTTGCATTCAAACAAATAAAATAATGTCATTCATAAATAATTCTTCTATTAAAAAAATAGCTTAGTTGGTGAACTAATCTTGCATTCAAACAACTAAAATAATTTTGTTGGTGAATTAAACGTGTATTCAAAAAAAAAAATGTTGACTAGTGAATTATATAAATACTCATAATTATAAAATTAATTATTTAGTGAATGTGTTGGTAAGTTTTTGGAAAATCATAATGTGGCTGGTGAAAATATCAAGTGTCAAATCATAATGATTAAGTTATTTAGATAATTTATAATCATAAATAGGTTTACATATACATTGCTAGATGATTACACATCAATGGCATAAATTTTTTTTTGGGCCAAAGTTTTGACACACCCAATTTTCTACACAAAGTCTCCATAATAGAGACACGCGTTCAATATATTTTTGGTAGTTGTTTCTTAATAGTTTTTTTGGTAATAAAATTATGTGTGTCTTGTAGTGAATTAAATTTTAAAGGAGTGAGTATTGATGTCTTTGATAGATATCTACTTCATCTATGGTGAATTAAATGCTAAAGGGTTGAGTATTGATGCCTTCAATCTATATATATACTTTACCAACTTCATGTTCTTTATATAATTTATAAAATATTTACTTTTTCTCTTCTCTATTTACTATGATATGATGGAGTATTCTTAGTGATTTATGCTACCCAAATATTTTTGGGAGAAATGCAACAATAATGCATAAAATAAAGAAACGTTTGGTAGGGTACTCACTATTCCTTGCGTGCTTTTTGAGGAGGCTATTAAAATAATTTTGGGTATTGAATGACTTGAAAACAACCCCCAAGCTCTATTTTTTGAGGTAGCTTATACTTTGTTGTCTAATTATATGAACATATTGATGGATAAAGAGTTGGTGAAAATGCTAACAATATCATATTTTCAACCTTTCATTTACTCTCTTTCTTCCTTCAAGTTGACACTTGAGCATTATAATTTTGAATTTGGGTTAGCCCTTCTTGGTGGAATCTTTCCCAGAGTTGAACTAGATTCATCTGTTTCTGATGAGGAATGGTCTAGTCTATGATACAAAAGATAAATCTCTGCTCAGTCTAGATTTTGGGAGGAAGGATTTGGGTGGTGCTCTCATCATATCTTCTTTTAATTTGTTAAATTCAATTCACCTCCTACTCAAATACTTGGTTGAGAGCCTCCATCATGATCCTTCACCACCACTCTCCTCTACTAATGTTAGCTCTAGTGGAAGTTGTGAGATATAGATTTGTTGTTACTATTCTTAGCATGCTTTATTTTATGACTGTAATGTATGTTTTGAGATCTTTGTAAACTGATGTGTACATGAAATTTAATATCTTTTTTAATATATATATATATATCTAGTGAATTTTCCACCTTGAGCATTCAAAAAAAGGAAGCCTTGGTTTAAAATGTAGTAACTTAATTTTGAAGATTGAAAATTAATTTTAAATCTTTTTCTTATTCATTTGTTCATCTCTTTAACATATATATTATTCTTAATTGTCAAGAAAATATATTGAAAAAATTAAAATATTTAACAATAATATATACAAATAATTCAGGTAGAAAAAAAATTATATTTTGTGTAGAATCTTGATAAGACATTGGTATTTTGTATCATTAATATCCTTAAAAGACATTGATATTTTTCATTATTAATATCATTCCCTTCCCAAATATTCAAGTATTGTGAGATTGCATGAGAAGCATTAATGAATTATATTGCAACGACAAGATCAAAATTATTCTTTTTTTGTAATTTGTCCTCTTGTTCTTTGATGTCATGTGTACTTTCTCAATGAATTATCTTGTCAGCTTCATCCATGGAGCCACCATATTCTAGGTGACTATTTCTCATTGTAGTGTGACACCTCTTTACAATCAATTTAATGATATTTGTTCAAATGAATCCCATGTTAATGATGAAGTATAATTAATGATGTTTATTTTACATGTGAGTTAAGATTTATGAAATATTTTCTAGTGTGTGTGCTAGCATTTAAAGTTTCAACAAGAATCTAGATCATGCAAATTTTAGATATCTAATGATTAGATGTAATTAATGATCGAGTGTTGGGTTAACTTCAAAATTTTACTATAAAGAGGGATGACCTAAGTTCAACTGAAATAATTCTTAAGTACATAAAATGGTTTTGAGTGCAATTTTTTAAATCTTAATAAGTCTTTTATGAATTTAATATGGATGTTGTTGTGGTATAATCAAAGATACTCTAAATTATCATGCCTCCAATTATGTAAATTTAAAGGAAAATATAGACTGATTCTCGTTAGAATGGGTGGAATTGGAAAGAGATTGATCTTCATGTAGCTATTGTGCCTAGTTTTGAAACAGTATGAGGATCTCTAATGGAGATAAGTTCTTTCATGAGGAGTGTGGTAGTAGAAGTATTTAAATATTTTCCCCATGGAAACCTTTCAATTTATCATATTCCATTTTGATAGAGGCCCTCAAAGAGGAACTATGGACTTTCAAATTCATTTTGATCCTTCTTGGTGGCTTGCTCATGCTAAAAGATGCAATAGATAATTTTCTACCCCTTCAACATATTTTCAATAACTCCAAGTAGTATCAAGGTGCCAATCTCATTTATGCACACCATCTTATTAAGTAATCCAGGATAGGTACACTTTTTGTATTCACAACTCTAATTTTTTAAGCATGTTTAGTAAGCCCCATGATTTAAGTATATGATCTCCTTCACATCCACATAATCTACCATTGGTCTAACACTAATGGTTTAGCCATACCTTGAACTTCTTGGTGAATTTTCCACCTTTTAAATGAGCTGGAGAAAATCCAAAAGGAACTTTTACTTATTCCATGATACCACTACCAACTTGGTGTTATTGTGTTAGATGTAAAAGTGGTACGTGTCATTTATAAAAGAGCTTGCATGATCTACTCATATTTAAAATAGATGTAACATTGTAATTCATTTATAATATAATAAATGGTTGAGTTATTCTTCATTATGCATTTATAGTATTGATATATTGTGTGTATTAAGTGTCTATTCAAGTTACAACTAATAAAATAATTTCATTGAGAGTAACTAAAATTAATGTTATGATATTTCCACAATCCATGATACTATCACTTTTGTCATTTTTCAATTACTTAAGTTATAATTTTTAAGTGGAAAAATAAAAAATTAATTGCCAGGACTAATTAATAAATTAATTAAAATATATTATCAATAATATAATACTAATATTAACAACAATAATAATAATAATATAATATTATCATTTAATATAACGAATTAATATATAGCTTAAAAGTAATATAATTAAACCTCATAATATTTAAGATATTATAATTATTATATTTAATATATAAATAAAAAATATAATATAATATAATAATATACCATTCTATTCAACACCAAATTTTTCACACACCCAAATTCTTACATAATGTCTTTGGAATAGAGATAGGTTTCAACATATTTGGATGTTAAACTTGTTCGGCCCATTCTCATTTTTCTTAAGTTGTAATAGAAAACATTTATATTTGTTGATTAATCGACCCCTTTTCCTAGTGACTGCTTATGAATGTTAACGTACATGTTCTTTTAAAATCACTTAAGTTGCCTTCATTATGTATTCATATGGTGGTTCCTGCTTTAATCTTGATTGGTGCAAAGTGTCACATTCCTATTTTATCACACACTTTTAGTTCATCATGTGTTCTCGTTTGCTACAAATCCTTCAAGTTGTGATGGTGTGTTATGATGACATGTGTCTTATTAGTTATAAAGTGTTATCTGAATGTATGCAACATCATTTCTAATTGGTGTCCTCCTATTATTGTTGAAAGAAAGTAATTAATCACATGTGATCAAAATATTTCACCATTCAATTAAATAAAGTTAAATTAAAAAATCAACATTGATCCCTCTTGTGTCATCCAAAGATTGATCACTGACAGCCAAACTTGTAGAAGGGTTAGTTCCATTTTCTATGTTCATGCAAAAGAGAAATAATGGCGAAATCAATGGATATTTTCCTAATGTTATTGGATTTTTTCTTCATAAATATTCAATTGAGTTCATAAAAATTCATAAAGCTACTTGATAGTGTGAATAATTTATGGAGTTTTTTAGCCTAATGTTCTTAGAAGTGAATCAGGTTTCTAGGTAGAATTCAAGTAAGTATTCAATTTTTTTTCTAATTTTCCTAATTGTTTCTAAGTCTGCATACTTCCTTATCATTAGTGTTTTCCTTCCACACTAAGAGCATAACATATTTGTCGAGTCACCCTTAATTCTCAAAATTGCACCATAGTTCAAAACCCTAATTTGTGCCAAAAACCATAAAATGAGTCATACTAGTTCCCAACCATCAAAATAAAAAATATCATTGGATGAGGACCTCATAGTCCAATTCCCATGATCATCAAGGAAAGTTAGGAATGCACAAGGGGCAAGTATTTTATTAGACTAGTTGATAAATGTTGGATAGGAAAAGTGATACTAGATCTAATGAGGATAACTAGGATTGTCTCCTTTTCACTTGACTTGACATTAAACATAAATTTTCTAGCTTTTGATTATTAGATTCCTAGTACCACAAGGGAGAGCCAACCTCTCAGGGTTTATGTCGTTTTGTGTTGTGAAAGAGGTACAATTGATTTGTGTTTTGACAAAGCCTATTTGACATATAACCCTATATCTAAAGAAATGTAATTTATTGCACAGATGAAAATAAGAGTTACAAAACAACTTCAAATATGAGACTAAGACACAGAGAGGAACCTGTGATAAAATTTGAGCTTGAATTGGTTGGTCAAGGGTGCAATGCACCTTAGACTAGACTACTACTTTTCACATTCATAGACCAAAAATATCTATTATGCCAAATCCATGGACTATTTTTCTAATCATGCTTTAGGAAACACATAAAATTTTAATGTCACAAGGGATGAATCAATGCACAACATCACAAGGGACAAATTGTAAACCATGCCTCAAGGGCAATTATAAACAACACCAACACCAAAGGGGTATGCCAATAAGTCAATTTAATAAGACATGTATGAAATGGATATGGTGATATGTCCCTCTTAAAATGTCAACATACTTGCTATGTTGGTATTTTAAGGAAACAAGAGATGAAGAGTGGATCCTTGAAAATAATACACAAATCCCAAAACTAGGTATCCTCTTCCCCCAAGTGTAAAGGAAAGAACAACCATGCAAGAGACTATTGTGTTGCTATAATAGAAATAAATATGGTTTCACTTAGGATTGTACCACCATGAATGGAAATGAGCAAACATATGAAGCTACAAATTCCACATAGTGAGGAGAAACACAATAGAAGATATCATTATTTTTTAGAGATATTAGGTGTACTAACACATGAAAGAGCACCATAATCACTAAGTTATTGTAATTTATTATTCAGGGCTTTGAATTCATTGGTTTAATTAGCATGCACTTGATATGCACAAAAGGAGTTATTACTATAAAATTTATTTCATGTTGGAGAAGGAATAGCAATTAAGCAGAATTTGAGACGCCTCAAAAAAATATGCTCTTTCTTTGATAAAGGTGGAGGAGAAATTTTTTTCTTTTGTGAAAAAAATATTTCTTGCTTACCATAAGATGTTTTAAAAATAGTAGATAATGGTGGCTAAGATGAAGATGGAGAATAATGTTGGAGACCTAAACCCCTTTTTGATAGATAGGACATATACTTCATATGATCCTTAACTCTTTGTTCTATGTTTTCCTTATATCCATTTTTAGAAAGAATTTTATATCTAAGCCCATAAAATTCTTCCATCTCAAATGTAGAATTCTTGTCGAAATTATTATGATCTAATAATTCATAATAATAAAAATAGTTATTAAGTTTTTTAAAGTTAGGCACACCCAATACATGAGGGGTGCAAGCTATACAACCGCCATCACCATTGAGGGGTGATGTTTGTTAGTGTAATTAATTATTTATTACACTAGCATAAGTTTACTCAAGTCTTTAATTAATTAATTCATAGGTTGCATCATTAGAAAATCATAAATAATGGGGTCATTACCCTTTCCATGTTTGTAGGAGATAAGATTCCTTCTAGAAGATGAGTTTTTTTTTCTAGAACTTATCTCAATCAGTTCATCATTCCCTAGATAGTTAGGGTTTATATGTTATCACATGTAGTGTGATTAAGACACATGGAAACATCTTGTGCATTCTAGGTTTCTCTCTTGCATATTTAATGAGGGAATATGTACATTTGTAATCATACTTTTTCATACTTCACACCTCATCATTTGACAATTCTTCATATCAAGCAAGCTCATTCTTGCATATCCTCTCGTGGAAGGTTTATCATTGTTTTTGCAGGTTTTATTAGATGTCAAGCTAATATCTTTAGTTCTTACATTGTATTAGAGCTAAAGATACTAGCTTGATACCCTTATCAAAGAAGATATTAGCTTCACCATAGGCAATGAGTGTATCAAACTCATCCTTGATGATGGCTATTATCATTTTCTTTGGATATTGTTTAACATTAGTTTCCACATCGTCTTGATTTTTCACCTTCTTCTTTGATTGGGCGTGTTCCTGATTTGACTGTGGAATCTTAATCTTCATTAGGCAAGGAGACACATGAGAAACTTTTAGAGACATCATCATCATCCACATTATTTCTTCCTTCCTTCAATTCCTATACATAATGGGAAGCATCTTTGCACTTGCACTCGTTTTTCTTCTTTTGAAAGGGAGACAATTTGTTTCTCAACATTAGATCATGTTTTGTCTTTAGACACTTACCATTTTTGTAGGTGATCACATGTTCTATAGGAGGCTATATAGTCTCTATATTTCCCTCCTACGGGGAGTCTATTTATTGTATTGTATGTATGTGATGGATGGTGTACTTGGGGGGTATTATGGAGTTCTCCATCCTTCTCATCCTTTCTCACTTTTCTACTTTTTCATCTCCTTTTTGGAGAGGGGTTTTCTTCCCACTAGGTTTTCCCCTTTTCTCTGTTTGTGGGAGATTAGTTGCATTTTCATATCATTTTTAAATGGGTACCTAATATGGCCATCATGTATCTAGGACCCATCATCATCCATTGCATAATCATTGCATTTTTAATTTCCTCCCTGAGTTGCACTTATGGGGGAGTGCTAGTGTAATTAATTATTTATTACAGTAGCATAAGTTTACTTAGGTCTTTAATAAATTAAGTCCTAGGTAGAATCATTAGAAAATCATAAATAATGGGGTTATTACCCTTTCCATGTTTGCAGGAGATAAGATTCCTTCTAGAAGATGAGTTATCTTTTCTAGAAATAATCTCAATTAGTTCATGATTCCCTAGGTATTAGTTAGGGTTTACATGTCACATGTAGTGTGATTAAGACACATGGCAACATCTTGTACATTCTAGGTTTCTCTCTTGCCTATTTAATCGACGTATGTGTACATTTATAATCATACTTTTTCATGCTTCACACCTCATCATTTGAGAAGTATTAATATCAAGCAAGCTCATTTTTGCATATCCTCTTGTGGAAGGTTTATCATTGTTTTTGTAGGCGTTCCTGGGTGTTGAGGTAATATGTTCAACTCTTACAATGTTTTCAGATTTGTTGGTGTAGAAGAAGATTGAGCAAGGAAACACAAGAATCCTTAGGTCTATATTGTGAGATTTTATACTCTCCCACAAAGGAGGGTGTAAAATATAATGAACCCCAATCATCACCATAAAATGTGTTTGAAGATAAAACAATATCATTATAATCATTTTTATTTGAAATATATTTGGACTTTGATGGCAAGATTTTGGACTCCCCATTGAAACAAGGTGTTAAATATAATGAACCCCAATTATCACCCAATATCACATTCATAGTATCATTATCATTGGAAGGTAATGGCTCAACTTTTGAAGATGGAATAAAAGTATTAAGAGAGTTGGAAGTGTTATGCTTGACTTCGATTTGTGAATTATAAGCATTTTCATCTAGTGTTATTGTATATATCTTGTTGTTATGTTAATATTTCATCTCATGGTGGAGAGTAGATGGAACTTCCTTCGTGTCATGAATCCATGGTTGATCTATTGAGAAGATTATATGAAAGTGGTCTCAGCATAATATGGATAGTGGTAGGAAAAACTATAGGCCCTACCCTAATGGGTAGTTTGATTGCCTCTAATGGTTTATTATTAACATTATAAAAGCCACAAATACAAATATCATTAAGTTTTATAAGATTATTATCCACATAAATTTTATCTAGAAGATCCATGTTTCAAAAATTGAGACCTGATCAATTATCAATAAGAGTAAGTCTAACACTATTTTTGTTAATTCTAACCATTACCATTAGAGCCTCATGTTTATTTTGGATCTCAAGCAAGGGTAATTCATGTTGAGGGAATGCAATATCCAAATTTATTGCTTGTATATAATCAAACTAGGTTTCTACATTATCTTGTTTGATAGAAGTTGAGATATCAGTCTTCTGCAAAGCCTCTTAGGGCATCATGTCATATGTAGTTGATGTTTGAATCAAATCCAAAAAGGAGATTTTTGTTGGAGTATTACAAAGTTTCTCAACAAGATCATATTCCTTACCACTACATTGAATAATACTATGTGGGGGCGGGAGACATGGTTGAGGTAATGGAATGGTTTTTGTTTTTATTGGTTGCCTATTATTCCCAGTGTTATATGTGTGAGAAACTACATGATAACTTGATTGCTTCAACACATCTTGTTGCACATGATTACTAGTGAGTTGTTTTTCAAGTTTTAAGATATGGCCATGAGGTTTAGGAGGTCCTTTAATGAGAGGTAGATTAGGAAGTTCAATAATTAAGGGAGTTTTAATAGGTCCAACAATCAAATGTTGGTGTACAATTTTATCTTGTTAGCAATATTCTATAATACATGACCTAATGCCAATTTTGAGCCTACACCCATGTAAGCCACATCACTATTATTTAAAAATGTATCAATGATTTCATCCTCTTTTTCCACAGTATCTTTCCAAGTAGGAGAGGTATAAGGATAGAAATAAACATGATTCTCAATGATTAGGTCCTCTTGCACCAAGATACTCTCACAAGTAGGAGAGATACTACAAGAATAATAAACATGATTGTTATGATTGTAAATGATTGCATCTTCTTACACTGAAATACCCTCACAAGTACGAGTGATATTATGAGAGGGACCAATGAAAAATAACAAAAGAGGAGAGAGAAACTCATTTTCACATGCTTGTAACAAACATTCTTTAAATTTCCTAATAAAATTTGACAATAGAATATGAATTATGACAACACAATATATTTACAATGAAAACAGTATGCAATGTACTATTGATCAAACTTTTTTTGAATAGAAAAATTACATATTTTTTAGAACAAAATTCCAAAATAGGAATTAGATCTTAACAAAGAACACTGATAGATATTTTCACAAAAAAATTAACCCAAATTCACTAGGCAAGGGAACAATGTGCCCTAGACCATATAGGTATTTTTATAAAATTGAAAATATGGAAACCACATATAGTGTTTGAAGGTCCTTTGTTTTAGAGGTTTGGGTTTGGAAGTGAAAATTTTTCTGAAAATGCACCAAAACCTAATTTTTCTATATGAAACACATATATGTTGTAGTAATTAAAAAAGTAGCCTTTTCCTTGATTGATCTGATAATTGATATTACAACTAAATTAATGATGTATTCGATTAGTTTTGTAATGTCTTGTACACATTCAAAATATTCTAGGACCTTTATTTAACTAAAACATACCATAATTGGTCCTTTGCAAAGGTGTTGTAAAGTCTTATAACACACTTTCACACTTTTCTAGGACTTATCTGCTTAATTAAGCCTAATGGGCCCCTTTTCAATAAAAATATACATAATGTGTACCTTGTTTAAGTGTTGTAAAGTGTTTTAAGGTAGTAAATAACACTTATCTAGGTGGTCCTAATTCATTGTGGTTAATTGGAGTTATTAACCCCCTTTTTTATTCAAACATAGACCTTAATTTTGACACCTCTTGAGGATCTTTCCCAACAATCATAGCTTACTTAGTAAATTATTTCATTCAGAAAAGTTTTGTCCTAGTAAGCTGAGCCAAGATCCATTCACCCTTAATGGTGAATGGGTCCTCCCTTAACAAGACCCCCTATTCTCCAGTTGATCTAGAATGGGTTTTTGGCCTTCTTTCAGCTTCCCAAAGTGTGGTCCTAGAAACTTAGCCAAGACCCATTCTCCTTTGGTGGCGAACGGGTCCTCCCTTAATGAGACCCTAATTTTTGAATTTCATTCTAGTAGGAATTTAACCATGTTTCTTCCTAGATCTAGTCTCAACCTTAATTCTTTGAATTTTGGGCTTAATCTCCTAATTTAGTATAAATAAGGGGTTAATTCACATTATTTCTCCTTACAAGAGCTAGAAAGTTTATGAAGAATTCAATCATTCAATTGATCAAGCATTAGAGCATTTCAAAGGAATTCATAAGGCATTTCAAGTTATATTTCAAAGGTTTATTGTAGCAATTCAAGATCATATCATCATTTCAAGGGTTTGGTGCATGCATTCATGTTGTTGAGCTAAGATTGTGAGTGTAGCATTGAAGATCCATTTGTAACTATTGTCTACATCATTTTCAAGGATCCTAGATCTACATTTTCTATGGCCACTCCATGATAGTTTGCAGATTTACTTCACAAGACATCATCCAAGGTGATATCACTTACATTCTTCCATGTTCATGCTTCATTTCATCATCTGGTTTAATTACATACAAGGGGTTTGACTAAGGAAAACCACCATTCACCAAAAAATCAACAAGTTTTCTTCCTTTGAGTGTGTGTTTGCAGATTTTATAGGTTGAAGATCAAGTTGAGCAAGATTGTAAATGTTGCAAAGTTGCTAAAGTTGTCATTCAAAGTGCAAGATCATAGAAAGAGCTCTACATAATTAACTACAAGCTTCTAGAACTTGATGATCAAGAATTCAAGAGTGTAGACATTAGGGTATAGGAGCTTGAAATAAGTTTTATGAAACACTAAAAGGACCCATGCGCCACTGAAGGCGAATGAGTCCTCCATAGCTCAAAAACAACAACTATCTGGATAGGTGCATAGATTTTTATGCTCTAAAAACTTCCCCCATAGATGCTATAACAGTTAGGTTGCATTTCTAGTTGTTATTAGCATCACATTTTGCACAATTTTAAGTGATTTGGTCTTTGAAAAATCAGTGATCCATCCTCTTGCTCTTGCATTTGGGCGGGTCCTATATTTTTCACCATTTCATATGCACATGTAATTTTTGATATTTTAGGACAATTGAATATGTTCAAAGGATAATTTTCAAAAATTAAATATTGTAATTAACTGGTTTTCCAAAAAATAATGAAAAGCAACGATTTTGATCTTTTGAAATGGAAATACTATGCAATTTTTAAACGTTTTCTATATTTTTTGACTAAAAGATGCATGCATAAATAAATAAAAATATTGTAATTGAATTTCCTAATTAAAAAAACTATCTAAGCCCTAAAAAGGAAAAATTAGATATAAAATTATGTAGTTTAAATCAAATTATTTGCATTTTTTCCCTTTTTGATGTACACTGAAAATGCATAGTTTTGAAAATGAAATAAATGTAAAATATCAACAAGATATTCAGAGAACCTAGGTTTTGAATTAATTTTTAGAATTTATGCAATAAAAAAAATTGGAATTGCAAGATATGTCAAGTTTACCAAAATGTTGATTAGGAAAAGTGATCCTGGATCCAAATAGGATAACTAAAATTATCTCCTTTTCACTTTACTCAACACTTAACATAGATTTCCTAGGGTTTAATGATTGAATTGATGCCATAATAAAGAGCCAAACTCCTATGGTTTATGTTGTTTTATGTTGTGAAAGAGGTAAATTTTATTTTTGTTTTGACAAGCTTATTTGACATGTAACCCTAGATCTGATAATGTAATTTATTGTACAAACAAAAATGAAAAAGTTACAAAACAACTTCAGATCTGATACAAAGATATAGAGAGGAACTTTTGATAAAAATTTGATCTTGAATTGGCTCATCAAGGCTACAATGCACCCTAGACTAGACTTCGTTTTTAGATCTGAAAGTTCTAAGATGTGGATTAAGGTCTGCACTTTGTTTCTTGAGGTTGTCACCTACTAAAACCTCCAGATTTGACCTACACACATGAACATATGGGAAAAGGTTGTGTTTTATAGGGACTTGCCTAAGTCAAACCCCATGTTGGTATTTCTACCTTCACATATAGTGATTGATGATGATCAAGAAGGAATGCCCTAGGATAGGAAAATACCAAAACAACAATAATCTACTAAAATGGATAAGTCACAAATGATAATGTTACCTTGATGTGAAAACCCTTGAAGAAGAGATGTCACACAAAAGTTGAGTGATGGATGCCTTGATTTCTTGATAGACCTGCAAAATGTTAGCTCACATACATAATAGATTTTTGAAGCTAGCATGTAGAGGATAACTCAATATATCTTCATGATTTCCATCTAATTGATCTCCTCTAAAATTGATTTCTATTGTTCACAATGAGAGGAAAACATGTTTATATATGTATTTTAATTAATCCTTTTGGATAGGGGCTGAGCTAGCATCATTTTCAAATCATAAAAAGACGCCAATCAAAATTTCAAACATTAAAATATTTCCTTTTTGGTCTATGGAATTCAAATCATAAAATGTCGCCAATCAAAATTTCAAACATTCAAAAATTTCCTTTTTGGTCTATGGTGCCCTTGACTCTAGATCAATGCATTTTGGCCCAAAGTTGTTAGGATAATGGGGATTTAAATATATTTTATTGATCTAGACCTGAAATGAGTAAATTATTATTATACAATTAATGTTATAAGAAAAATAGGGTGTCAAGGTAGTGTGAAATTGTCAAGGGTGACAATTTTTGATGCTACAATAAATCAATATAAAGATTGTAGAGATGTGACAATTCCTATAAATGTATAGGTAACTTTTTTAGCATTGGTATAAGAGGTTATCCTCAAAGAGACATATTTCACATTTTTGGGACTTTGTCTTGGGTTCAAAGTCATTGTCTTAAAAAAATTCATTAATGTGGATTTCATTAGATAGGTAGTAGAAAATTATGATGCTAATGTTAGGGTTGTTATAGCTAAGAATAGTGGTTGATTAGTAAGAATTGATAAAGAGTAAATTACAGACATTTTCAAGCTAAATTTAGTTCCCAATAAGGTTATTAATTTAAATATTTTAAATAAGAAGTATCAAAATGATAAGGGTAGGTACAAGATGAATTAATTACCAAGGCACAGAGTAAGGGGTCAAGATGGAAAACCAATAAGGTTTAGTCCCATAGAATTGGAACCTTTCAATGAAGATATCTTTCAATATTATTTCATTAAAATCTTATCACAACTTATTATAGGTATTGGAAGTGGATGTAAAAACTAAAATACTTGTGCATTGTTGGAATTATGAAGCAACACCCACTTGAAGTTGCAGTCATCAGTGGATCACCAAGAATAAAAACATCCACACGAACAAGAAAGTAGTGCACTATGAGAAAAAATATAACTTGATCAAATTATGATCTATGATGAATTGATCTAGAATTTTTTACAAATATACAAGATCCTTGCTTATATAGGCAAGGAGGAAGAGGTTGGATAACCACCTTGGTTAGAAACATTAAATGACTAATGCATAATTATAAATGCATGAGTGAAATATTAAATGCCTAGATAACTATATGCATATCTATGAGATATGATCCCATTAAATACTAGTTTCTAGAATGACACCTACGAAACTAACTCCTAAGTAGACTTATTAGTGATGTGAATAGGTCCAACTAATATCTAGTTAGGAAATAATCCAATTCACACTAACAACCCCCATAAGTGCAACTTGGGAGTGCAGTTATGATGCAAATGATACAATGATGATGGGTCCCATCTACTAGGCCATGTTAGGTACCCATGTACAAAGTATAATGCAATCTCTTAAAAATGGAGAAAAGTAGAAAACCTCATGGTTCAAAAATCTTCCGCAAAAAAGAGATATGATGCAAAAATCTATGATAATCATGCACAAGTAATGGAAGTGATGATGGAGGTATCAACATCAATACCCCCTAGAACTATATCCATCACTAGAATACAATACAAGAATTCCTCCATCAAAGGAATAGACGGAGACTAGATTTCCCCCATAAATGAAGTGTCCTCAAAGCCCTTGAATGAATTTTGAAGCCAAAAGAGTATCTAGTGATGACAAACCACATGCCTCCTACTAGGAAGAAACAAATCTAATGGTAAATGTGGAAGAAACCCCAACTCCATGAAAAAGAGAGAGGGAAGAAGCCTCATTTATGATATATATAAAAAGGAATCAAGTGCCTCCAAGGATGTCTCACCAAGATCAAGATCCCCAATTAAGGTTGAAACAATGTAATGTGGAGACTCGAGAAAACTCTCCAAAGAAGAATCTGCATAGAGGAGAAATATACACTCAAGCATGTCCTCCAAACCTATAAATGCAACCAAGTTTGTAATAGCTGAAACAAAGCCATCCTGAAATCCCAAGTCTAGAAAAATGAATATTTTCTACTGGAATTTATGAGATGATGATGGTGTCACATGAAGAAGAGCCAAATCCAACCAACCACCAAAACCATTAGGTGAACTACTGTACCCATAGAATCTGGAGACCAGGGAATATAAGGATCATCTTCATGATGGAAATGAGAGAATATCCTAGACTAATGATCAACCTAGCAAATAGAAAAAATCTCTCATGTCTTCCTCTGACTAATTACCGAATCAGATGTGAACTCAATTATATTTCCTTCCTAAGAAAACTGATAGACTGAGAGTAGATTATGGGCCATCTCAGATATAAATGAACATCATGAGTTTTACTTGAAACCAAATTAACATCACACATATTAGCTATATGAACTATGGAAGCATTAGTAGTGAGCATTCTATCAAACTCAGGTGCTCTAATTAATCATTGAATGATGTAATCATGAGAGCTAACAATGTGCCTTGAAGCTCCTAAAACAATAATCCATTTAGGGTATAATCTATCAATTGTAGTGATCAATGCTTGACCCTTACCTCTATAAGAAGTAGATCATGTTTCCTTCTTAGGTGGTGGATCCTCATGTGTGGTAGAAGAAGGTGAATAGGATGGAGAAGGAATTGAAATATTATGATCCTTGAGAATTTGTTTCAACTCATGAATATCCTTCTTGAATCATGCATGTTCACTATGCCCTCTCCCCTGGAAAAAGGTACATGTGGGATTCTTATTCTTAGATTTTCCCTCTTTGGAAGAGATGTTAGAAGTCTCACTAGATCCTATCTTAGCTTTACTTTTCTTCCCTTTCCCCTTAGGTGGTGTGAAAAGAAATGCATGAGACTTTTAAGTGGTATCATTCTAACTAATCTTTGATTTCTCCCTAGTTGACCTCTCACAAAAATTATCAAATGATGACATCACAAAACTATCACCTAGTTCATCTATAGTAGAATAGAAAGAAGTATCAAAATAGGAAAATGTACCTTTTAACTTTAACAAGATCAAGAATATGCACTCCTTATCACTTTTATCCTTACTGCATCCTACCAACTAAGTACACAAAGACTTGATCTTCAACAAATAGTCCTCAATTGTAGGATATGAATTAGTGGAAAGGATTTCCAACTCAACTTCTAATTGCAATGCTCTAACATCATTGATTGAACCAAAGAGATCCTTATATTTTTCCCATACCTATTTATAGGTAGTACACTCCTCAATATGGAAGAACAAAGAATCAGAAAAATGCTTGATGCAATCAAGCCCATTGCCTCATCACATTTTCTCCGATGAGAAAACTTCTCATATTCTCTAATGAACTTTGGTTATTCCTTTGCCAAGATAGACCACAATCCCTTAGACCAAAGTAACCTCTACATCTTCACCTTCCATGTGTGATAATTATGAGTAAGAAGCTCAAATCCTAATTCTGTCATGTATTACAAAACAAAAAATACCAAGAGGAAAATATATCTGATATAAATGTTGTGAAACCTCCAATATATGATATGATAGTGAAAAATGAAGCCTCAAATGCAAAAAAACCTTTCCCAAATTGTAGTATGTCTAGGTTATCAATAGAGAATACCTAGGGTTGAATATGAAAAAAGTGGATGTAAAAAATGATAGAGCTCTAAATCACCTTTGCAATGCCATTGAATCTACAAAATATGACAAAATGGTGAAAAGATATGAGCTCAAGAGCCCAAATGGAAGCTCTACCTTCAGATGACTATAATTCATACCCATAGAAAAATTTGGAAAAATACTCTACATGGCTACAAATTACACAAAATCAAATTTCTAGCATTATCTTGTTTGTGAAAATTCGATATCCTGGAGAAAAGTTATGCTCCATAGAAAAAAACTACCCAAAGTGGGGGTACAGGCTAAATAGGTGCAAAAATTAAACACCTAGGAAAAAAAAAACAATCAATCCCTAGGCTCCAACATGATCCATGTGTTTCCCCACAAATAGCTGCAAAATAGCCTCTGATGGAATCCGATTGATGAAGTCAAATTTTGATGAATGGGTAGGTGATCCTTAGATTTTTAGACCTTCTAAACACAATGGTGGAGTCAAATCTGACCCAAAGTGCCTCAGAAATCAATTTTTTCCTAGATGAGAATAACTAGCCCTTCAAGAAAACCCTTCAAACTTTGATGATCTCCTCAACTCAACTTCCTAATATGATATGAATCCTTCTATGGCCTTAGCTTTGCTACCGTGTTGGAAATATGAAGCAACACCCGCTTGAAGCTGTAGTCTTCAATGGATCACCAAGAAAAAAAAATCCACACAAACAAGAAATTAGTGCACTATGAGCAAGAAGAGAACTTGATCAAATGATGATCTATGATGAATTGATCTAGAATGCTTTACAAATGTACAAGATCCTTGCTTATATAGTCAAGGAGAGAGGAGGTTGGATAAACACCTTGGATATAAACATTAAATGACTAATGCATAATTATAAATGCATGAGTGAAATATTAAATGCCTAGATAACTATATGCCTATTTATGAGATATGATCCCATTAAATACATGTTTCTAGAATGCCACCTAGGAAACTAACTCCTAAGTAAACTTATTAATGATGTGAATAGGTCCAACTAATATCTAGTTAGGAAATAATCCCATTCACACTAACATGCATTTGATGATGATAGTTGCAGATATACAAAATATAGACCTAAATAGAGAATTTGACTTTGCTTCATTTATAGCAAAATAAATTTACAAATAATTAGTGGCAACAAAAAGTGACACTAGGGTTGTACATTTCAACTGGTATTCATTATTATGTTACCTATTTTTATAATTTATGGGATAGGGCTTTGCATCTATAAGGCTTCATGATGACAACAAGGCTTTACTCCTTGTGCAATGTTGGATGTGTACTTGGGAAATGCATTGCCGAAATTCAAAATATGTAGTGTTTGAGGAATGTTTTATTAGGAAAATATTGAAGTATTTAGGTCTAGCATTAGATATATTTCCAAAGGAAATAATGTATTTCTTAAGTCCAAAGGATAGGCTGCCTGGATTGTGCATTCAACACAACTGGGCATAGTGGTATTTCCATTGAAATACCGCTATGGTCAAAGTTTATGGGTCTCTAGTTAGACCAAATATTCTACCAAGACATGTTCCTTAAAGGTTGGTATATAGGGAAATAATTTGGAAATTAAATGAGTTAGACAAAACTCATTAAGAGATCATAAAAAGGGATCATTCTTCCCTAGTTATCTTCTATTTATAGACTTTTTCCTAACTAGCAAGGAAGGATTGGAGCTTGTATATCTTGTTTTTCACTCCTACAGAATGAATTTGGATGTTAAAAGAGAGTATGGCCAATAAAATTTTATAAATCAATTCAGGCTCAATGTAGTGAGATAAAAATTCTATCATAAAGAGATATTTGAAGAGGATTGATCATAGATTGCGTAATTGATCAAGAGATAAAGATGAAAATATCAAAATAAGTTTCTATATAGAAGGGAGAGAAACAAACAAAGAAAAAAAATGTAAATTATCCAAGGGCTTTTCATGAGATCAAACATCTTATTGCTAGTGTGTACGTTAGAATGTGTCAATTAAATTGAATCTAATCTAATACACCAATGAAACATTAGATTGAAGAAAACTAAATAAATAAAGCAAATGCAAATTCTTGACAACAGCTTCTTCAAATTCGTTCCATTGTCCTCTATCTCCAAGGATTCGCTTCAATATGTTTGCTCTCAGTTGTGCAAACACAACTTATAGAATGGCACTTGAGAGAATGAGATTATTATGAATGCATATGCATCTACAAGATTGAAATATTGAATTAAAAATGCTATGAATTGCTAAGATTGTGGCTATAATAACTACGCATGAAAGTATGAAATTCGAGGTCCTTTTTAGCTCATGAAAGAGTTGTATTTATAGATTTTTGAAGGTAGGAATTCGATTGGCCAAGATCGACGATTGAGTTCAAACCTGTTGGAATGAACGGTGAGAGATCAAGAATTCAAAAAGATGGAATTCTGAGAGACAGGGAATGAAGAGACAAATTGAAAGGTGTCTCTCATAATTAAATAAATAAATATTTAATTACGTGTGAAAGAAATGTGAAAAGGCTTTAATTAAATATTGTAAATATTTAATTATGAGAAAAGGAAAAAGCCTTTTAATTAAATATTAAGAATATTTAATTTTTGTGAGAGAAGTGGGAATTTGGAAAATGATTTAATTAAATATCGAAATTATTTAATTAAGTGTGGAAAGAAGAATATCATTTAAATTTGGAATTTAAACTTATGATAATTAATGTAAATAAATTTTAAAATTTATTTAATTAATTAAGAGGAAGATAGCATTAATTAAATAAATAAATTTATTTAATTAAATTAGAAGAATTAGAAAAATGAACAATATAAATAAATAATTAAATTTATTTATATGTAGAAGACTTAAGAACATTAATTAAATAACTCATATTTAATTAATTAACAGGTTCGATCGACCATAACCATTTTTAGATGTGTACATTTTGCCCCTCTTTGAAATGATGTATTTCACGCATTGCTTCAAAGAAATTGCCCTTGACTTTGAAAAATTGTTGATGATGTTATATTCCCCCTCGATAGATAAATTGTGTGATGAGGATGATTATGATACTGATTTGGAAGATTCCAGATGATTTCAGAGAAAAAAATGGCAATTTAACTCTTGAAATAGCACTTTGCAGAGTAATAAATGCTATTTTTACCCCTTTAAAAGATGAAAAAGGTGAGAAGTCACTTTGATTTGAACAATAACTTTTGAGAAAATTGGAGCTCTGAGAGAGATAAAAGTGATGCCGATCCCATATGAGCACCACAGATTTGAGTGAGGTCGCCGTCATCAGAGACCACCTGCATATGGACCCCCGGTAAGTCAATCCAAACCTCTCCGTGAAATTTTTATGCATTTTTGGATGCTTTTTCGGATTTTTTCAGATTTTAAAATTCTATTTTAGCGCATGCGATAGGTCTTTTAGCGCATACAGTAAATAGTTTAGTGCATCCAAAGTCATGCATAGGGATAGAACAGTCGCACATAGAGGCCAAATAATCACGCATAGGTGATTTAGCACATAGGATAGATAAAATGGTGTATCTATGTAACCCGCCTGCCAAAGATGATAGATTAGCGCATAGAAGATTTAGCGCATCCATGAACTATTATAGCGCATATGTTTGATGAGATAGCGCATTCATGAAATCGTGCATCCATAGACTGTTTTAGCACATCCATGGAATAAAGTTGCGCATCCATAGTTTTAGCGCATTGATTGACTATTTTAGCACATCCATGGATTTTTGTCGAATTCCATTTTTGAGGAAAAATTGATGCATGCTTGATGATTATTGCTAGATTAGACAACAAATTTTACGCATTTGAATATCATTGATGAATAGATTTGATAAATTTATTTTCATGCTTGAAGAACAAATAGATTTGATAAATTTTGCTTCCATGCAATATGAAAAACAAAATAGAGATGATAATTTGCTTTCCTATTTGAAAGTCAAATTAAGTCATGATGACCGTTAAATTTGTTTCCATGCGATATGAAAAACAAACTAGATGATAGATTTACTTTCCTATTTGAAATTCAAATTAATTCATGATGACTGTTAAATTTGTTTCCATGCGATATGAAAAACAAACTAGATGTGATGTAAACTTGCCTGATGTACTGATTGAGTAATGATATCCAATTGTTGATTTAGTTTGCGTGCTTGCTTGACAATTTTGCAAAGGAGGATTTTGGCCTCCTTTAGATCAGAGAGCGATTTCCACAGACATGGGAGATGATTCCCCAACTATCCCATGATGATTTGGGAGTGATAGACCAGTGTGGCTTGAGAGCTCTGTTGAGTATCCCGCAGTATTGGGTCAATAGGGCACTGTTGACTGCCTTAATAGAGCGGTGGCACAGCGAGCACAACACCTTCCACTTATCGACAGGAGAGATTACATTGACTCCAGAGGATGTATACAGGATTTTGGGTATTCCTGTGGTTGGAGAGCTTGTGATTTATGATCACAAGGAGATCGGGGGTACAGATGCTTTGAGACAGGTTTCCAGGATCCTCATATCTGCAGATATGAGATTCCCTAGAAGGAGGTGACAGAGATGTACGCCCCACTGCCTTCGGTTTTAGTAGGGATGATCGGTGGTTTCCTTTATCTTGATTGCAGGTCAAAGGGACTATCAGTTGGGTGGGGTAGGATTTTGGAGGACATGCTCCTCCATCGTACTAGATATGCATGAGGATCATGCATGCTTGCCCATCTGTACCATGACCTTCATTAGGTCGTGTATACAAATGGGAAGAGTCTTTCCTGTGGGGTGACTCTTTTATAGTTATTCGCGTGGGAGCACTTCACGATTACTCGCCCGATCGTCAGGAGAGATCGCCATATCGGATTCCCCTATGCTTATGCATATACAGGGCCCCTTGTCCAGTTAAGGCTGGGCAAACTGGAGTACTGGCGATGGGTACTTGATGATTTGGACACGGTGATCTGGCAACCATATGTGGATTGCGACCCGTGGCAGGTAGATGACATAGAGCTACCATATGTTACGAGGCCCACATTCTTGATTGGACGCACCCCCTTCATCATTGAGAGATTTCTAGGTTAGAGGGTTCTGAGGCAGTATGGATGGGTTCAGATGATGCCCTAGGGGACATCACACTATGTTAGGTGCCAAGGAGATGTACTAGAGTGTGGGCCAGTTTCGACTATTGAGGCCACCTGAGAGGAGTACTTGGATCTGTAGCCAGATGATTGGACTATTCGACCAGAGGTCACAGATGCAAGGATGATAGATGATTATGCTGCATATTTCTACACACATCCCTTTCCACATTTTACTAGTCCAGATGAGCCCGCCCCATTGATGGGAGGTCCAGTTATCCCGGTAGGGTTACAACAGCCACAGGATCAGGGGCAGGTACAAGCAGAGCAAATGGCAGATATTGACGGGGTAGCCATGGAGGTAGATGATGAGAGATCCAAGGCTGAGGACACAGATGAGGAGTTAGACAACTCAAGTGATGGGGATGATGGAGGTGGTGGGAGACAGAGATTATTCTTTGACATTCCCTTCAGGACAAGGCCATGGACAGCTAGAGCAGTGGGTCTTGCCAGCACTTCAGCGTCGCGGATCACCATTAGGGCTCCATCATAGGGATAGTTTGATTCCATGCAGACTGAGGTTCATACTCTAAGGAGTTAGTTGGCATAGGCCCAAGCGACCATCAGTCAGCTACAGGGACAGATAGCGCAACCACCACCTCTTGACCCACAGTTAGCACATCTTATGGCCGAGAGGGACAACTTTCGAGAGAGATGTGTTCAGGCCGAGGGGGTAGCTGAGAGGCTACTGAGATCAGTGGAGAGCACCTCTATTGGAGAGGTTGTGGCAAAGGGACTAGAGACTGCTCGGGAAGCCGAGTATTATAGGATGCACTACTTTGAGGCAGTGCCACCTAAATGATGGATAACCTTCACTCAGTCAGGTACTCGAACTCGAACTCACTCATGCAGCCACTCTCAGAGTGCGACCAGGAGTGTGGGCTAGCCAGCCAGATGAGAGATCAGAGCCTTTGGGAGTAGAGATCCAGCAAGACCCACTACCTCCGGCAGTAATAGTAACCATGATCCACGGCCAGATGCCCCTTAGCGATGACCAGTTTATTCATATTGATGCCATTGTATGATATATCTTTTTGAAACATTTAATATCCTTGTATTCCTAGACATTTGTTTTGATGAGATCTATGATATGCAGTGGAAATTTTATTTATGCACATGTTATGGATGATTTATGCACATGTTATGGATGTTTTGATTTTTTATATGCTATGTCGTGTATGATGATGCAGATGATGATATAAAATTTTTTCTTGTCTCTTATGATGTATGCAATGAATGCAAGATGCCAAATGTAAATGATTATGATTTATGATGATGATGATGATGTAATGATGTAATGAAAATGCACTCATGTAATGATTTTATGATATATGATGTAATGATGTAATGATAGAAAATAACATGATAAGGAATATGATAATGATATGATGATGAGATGCAAAAAATGTCCAGTCTTACTCAACCATTGTTTGAAAAAGATTTTTAAGAATGTTATCACCCTCAAAAATCTATAAAACGAACCTCAAAATGCAAATGAATTATGTAGTCCTAAATGAAATAATGCAACCCTAAAATGAAATAATGAATCATTCTCCTTGTTGCCATTTCTCGCTGTGTTTAGTTTTCATCATTGAGCCTTTTGATATGTTGAAAGTTAGTACAAGCATCAAAGGGTATGTTAGCACCAATGATGACCTGAGTACTGCTTCCATAGTGTTTAATGTAGCAAGTTAATACAAACATCGATGGTATAATTGAACCAAGATGACCTGAGTATTGCTTGCATAAACAAATAAAAGTTAATCAATTTCTTATGCAAATTCCGAAATGTCATCAATGATCTATTGTAGAACATGTCCCGTGACCAATTTGCATCATACTAATGATTAACTTGCAAACAACAATCAAAGAAAAATCATTCTTCTTCCTCGTGATTCTAGTTTAGTACATCATTGAACCACTCCAAAGATATGACATCATCAAATATCAAAACAACAATTTGCAACTTTTCCTTTTAAGTTTTGTCATTCATTTTATTCAGATTAAGATCATCCAATTTGTTGTTAAATCATTTATCAAGGTAATCATGTAAGCTCAGAAACAGTTGTTTCAGACACTTTGATGCTAGACACACGCTGCTGACTACTTCCTAGAAAAGCGAATTGCCCCCTAGTGACCTTGTACTTTGACTCTTGATAGACACAACTGTTGCGATGGATGAACCTCTAATCATCAAGCCATGATGAGATCCTTGTCGTTTCAAGGAAAATGATGTGAATGCGATAGTGAGGTGTGTGTGATGTCGATGCGAGGATGCACATGCAGAATGAATCCTAATAGATGAGAGAGCTAAATAAAATCACAAACAATGCCTGTTTGCCAAGTTTTCATTGTTTGTTTTTATTGCACTTTTTCCTAATTTTATGATTTTTTTGTTATTTACCAAGACGCCTGTTTGCCAGGTTTTCATCAAGGCAATGTTTTTTTTATTTTTTATTTTTTATTTAGGACTTTTTATATTGTTTTTGTTTTTTTTCTTAGGTGTAGAACCTTTTTAGATGAATTTTGTTGATTGGGTCTTCAAACAGGTCCCCTTCTGCTGTTGACAACTGATATGCCCTCAATCCGTAGGCTGTAACGATAACGAACGGGCCTAACCAATTAGGTTCGAATTTTCCTTTTTTTTTCCGACTTGTTGATTTCGAGGGTTTTCTCTGAGGACCAAATCACCCACTTGAAAACTTCATGGTTTGAATCTATGATTGTAGTTGTGGGACATGATTTTTTGATATCCCTTCAAGTGATTTACCGCAGTTTGACACCGTTCATCAAGTAGTTCCAACTCTTACAATCTTGATACTCTGTAATCTTCATCATTGATTAACCCTTTGAGTGATACTCAAAGTGAAGGAATCTCAACTTCAAGTGGCAAAATAGCTTCTTCTCCATAGACCAAAGCATAAGGAGTAGCTCCTGTCGGCGTGCGGATGCTTGTTCAATAGGCCCATAATGCTGGATTTAATTGGACATGCCAATCACGACCTGCTTCATTCACTATTTTCTTCAGAATTTTCAAAATTGTTTTGTTTGAAGCTTCAGCTTGACCATTCCCCTGCAGATAATAAGGTGTGGAGTATCTGTGTTGGATGTGAAACCTTTCACATAATTCATCAACATCTTGATTTTTAAAGGGTCTACCATTATCTGTTATAATGGAGCTAGGGATGCCATATCTGCAAATGATATAATTCAAGATGAATGAAGAAATTTGTTTACCCATAACAGTTGTTAAAGGAACAACTTCAATCCACTTAGTGAAATACTCGGTGGCTGTAATGATAAATTTGTGTCCATTTGAAGATGATGGATGTATTTTGCCAACTAAGTCCAATCCCCACTGAGCGAAAGGCCATGTTGTGGTAAAAGGTTGTAATTCCTGAGCAGGAGTGTGAATGAGATTCCCATGAATCTGACATTTTGCACATTTCTTCACAAAGGCGAAAGATTCTTTCTCCATAGTTGGCCAGTAGTATCCTAATCTTACAAGTTTCTTTGCTAAGGTTAGTCCACTTGAATGTGTCCCACAAATCCCACCATGGACCTCTTGTAAGGCTTTTTCCGATTCATCGCGTTCAAGACACCTAAGGAGGGTACCATCCTAGACCACGCCTGTATAGGATGTCAGCAATTAAGGTATAATAGGATGATTGATGAATGAAATTTCATTTTTGATTTCTAGACAAGTCTAAGGGTAAAGTAGTATCTTTCAAGTAAGTGTAGATTTGGCCATATAAGGAAGATTCAGAACTTGTTAGATGGAAAATGATTTGTGTTTCAGGATCATCATGGGCAGGAGAAAACAATTGTTCCACCAGGAAATCGTACCATTTTTTATTCTCTGACAATTGGAGTAGAGAGGCAATAGTAGCCATGGCGTCTGCTGCTTTGTTATCAATGCGTGGAATCTGTTCGAACTGGATATTAACAAAGTACTTCTTGAGATCATCCACCATTCTTTTGTAAGGTATCAATTTGTCATCTTTAGTGTGGTATTCATCATTGATTTGATTTATGACAAGTTACGAGTCACCGAAAACTTGAAGCTCTGTGATTTTCCAATTTATCGCAATTTTCATGCCTATTATCAATGCCTCATATTCAGCTATGTTATTTGTGCAAGGGAACATTAGCCGATAAGATTTTGGGATTGTATGTCCTTGAGGTGTGATGAAAAGAATTCCTGCTCCTGAACCATGTTGAGTGTAAGAACCATCAAAGCAAAGTGACCATGATTGTTGGATATCTGCTATGAAAATATCGGCATCAAGAAAATCAACATGTATTGGATGTTCTACCAGCATCGGTGCTTCTACTAATTGATCTGCAATTACTTGTCCTTTTATTGCTTTTCGATCCACATACTGAATATCAAATTCACTCAAGATCATAACCCATTTAGCCACCCTGCCAGTTAAGGTTGCCTTGCTTAGAAGATACTTGAGTGGGTCAATCTTAGCCACAAGCTTTACTATATGAGTCAACATGTAGTGTCATAATTTTTGAGAAGTGAACACCACTGCTAAACAAGCTTTTTCAATGAAGGTGTAATTTAGCTCGTGACTTGTTAAAGTTTGACTGATGTAATAAATGGCTTGTTCCTTTCCTGAGTAATCTTCCTGTGCCAATATTGCTCCTAAAGATACTGTTGTGGCAGCAATATATAATATGAGAGGCGCACCTTGTATTGGTGGAGCCAATACTAGAGGATTCGTGAGATATTGCTTTATTTGTTCAAAGGCTGCATTACATTTGTTCTTCCATTTGAATGGGACATTCTTGTGCAAGAGATATGTAAATGGTAAACTCTTATCTGCCAATTGAGCAATGAATCTGCGAATGGATTGTAATTGTCCTTGTAAAGAGCATAGTTGACTAATGTTCCTTGGTGGTGGCATAACAAGGATTGCTTGTACTTTAGCTAGATCCACTTCAATTCCTTTTTCCGACACAATGTATCCTAATAACTTTCCGGATTTTACTCCAAAGACGCATTTCTTAGGACTAAGTCGTACTTTGAATTGTTCCATTCTTTTGAAAATTTTAGACAAGATATCGATGTGTCCTTCTCTAGTGTTAGATTTGGCAAGAAGATAATCAACATAATCCTCCATAAATGTATGCATCATGTCATGAAAAATTGTTGTCATTGCTCGTTGGTAGGTAGCCCCTACATTTTTCAATCCAAATGGCATTATGTTCCAACAATATGTACCCCAAGGACATGTGAATGCGGTTTTATCCTGATCTTCTAGTGCAATATTTATTTGGTTGTATCCTAAGAATCCATCCATTAATGAGTACATTGCATGTCCAGCAGTTAAATCCACAATCATATCAATGTTTGGTAAAGGAAAATCGTCTTTAGGACATGCTTTGTTCAAATCGCTGAAATTCGTGCAAATTCTGATCCTTCCGTCTAGCTTTGAAATAGGCACAATATTTGAAATCCATTCTGCATAATCTATGGATCGAATGAATCCAACATCTAGAAGTTTCTTTAGTTCCTCTTTAACCAACAATGCGAAGTGTGGATGCATTTTTTTGAGTTTCAGTTTTACAGGCCTTGCCCCCGATGTAATAGATAGATGATGCATGATGAGATCCGGATCCAATCTCAACATATCTGCATAGGACCATGCAAAACTGATTTGATTATCTTTGAGAAATTCTATGAATTTAGGTACTTCTTCATCTGTAAGAGATGCAGCCAGTTGCAACACTTTAGGATTTTCTGTGGTACCTAGATTGAGTGCCTCCGTTGGTTCGATCAAAATGGAAGATCTTTCCTGATAGTACTCTAGAAGAGTGTCAAATTTCCCATCCTCTGGCGCCTTTGAGAGGTTTTCACCATTGGATATGCTTTTTATTTTTCTCTTTTCTTGATCTAATACTACCTTTGTTAGGTTTTCACCATTAGATCTTTCTTTCATTTTTCTTTTTTCTTGACCTAATACTGCCTTTGTTAGGTTTTCACCATTAGGTCTTTCTTTATGTTATTTATTTCATAGCTGAGAAACTTGACACTTTCCTATCGAAAACTCTGATCCGGTGATTCCCTGGTGGAACTTGTTTCAGGATGTGATGAGCAAAGAAATTTTATTATGGTTTCGTCATTTGGAAAAGTTGGAACATCAATGGGTGTGATTTTTTTCCCAATCAGTGAGTTCAGGATGAACCAAAGGTAATGGATCATTAGAATAAGTAAAGTTATTGGCCGTTAGGGTTATGACATTATTGTCAACATTATTATGGGAGAAGTCTAAGATGGTATCCTCCTCAAAATTTTCTATCTCGCTTTGAATCAAATTAGTCTCACTAGAGTCATGATCGCTTTGTACGACGCATTCAAATGGAGGTCTTGAGATTTCTCCTTGTAAGAATGCAAGTGAGAATTTGTGTATGACATCCACCTTTTTGTCCCTCCATAATTTATCATCAAAGATGGTGTCCCATTCATATTCATTGGAGTCAGTGTCAGAATTGTTTTCTTGAATTCATAGAATTGACTCAGCTATTTCTTCATTAGATGGCCTTTGTGTTACTTTTTCATTAGTATCCTCACCATATCCTATCCCCATCTTATCTTTTGGGTGCATTGTTTTTAATTGGACCGGTTCCATAATACCTTCTTTTCTTTTACCTAGAGGGCCATTTCCTTCATAACCCATTTGTTGCATGATAGCATAACCCTTTCCATATTGTTGTGTGGGTATTTTGATATGTTGCACGGATTCTTCTTCATCTTTATAGAGCCAGTCGAGAATAGCTCTATCTTCTCCTTCAGTTTCTTTGATAAACATCCCATTAAATTTGGTGATGGGGGTTGAAGTGGAGGCTAAAACTGTTGCAGCTTGTGGTGTAGATGTTGAAGGCAGACCATGAGATCTTGGTGATAAGGGTAAATTGGAGAGAGATAAAGAATATTATCCTACCCCATTATCTTTCAATTTTAGCTTGTTGCCAAAATTTCTTATCATTTCCTGCACTTGTTCTTTGTTTTTGGAAGTAGATACGGCCAAAGCCTCTCTATTATGTGGGACAAATTTATCCTGAGTCGCTCTTAGGTTAGAACAAGTTTGACTACTATTGTGATCAGCGGGTATGGTTATTTCCTGCCTATCGTATGGAAACTTCAAACATTGGTGATAAGTAGATGGAACCGCTTGCATGTCATGGATCCATGGATGACCCAATAGTATGTTATAGGTTAAGTCCCGATCGAGAACCTGACAAAAGATATTCTTCACAACAGGTCCCACTCTGATTGGTAACATGATAAGACCTTTTGAAGTTCTTTCTTCATCATCATAGGCTTTGATTGTAATTTTCCTCCCTGGGTCTATAGAATCTGTTGAATATCCCAAATCTAGGACCAATTTTAAAGTACAAATATTTAATCTAGCTCCCCCATCTATAAGGACACGTCTAAGGCGGGCTTTGTGAACCATGACTTCTAAATATAGAGATGAATTATGTGGATGGGTTATGGATGAATCATCTCTTTTAGAAAAAGATAAACATGTGTTGGAGGAAAAGTGCCCCACCATGGCTTGAAACTTATCGGTATCTAGATCAGGAGATACAGTTGTATCGATGAGAGCCTTTTCCAGAATGTCCTTATGTGCAGGTGATAACTTTAAAAGCTCCAAGATAGAGATTTGGGCTGACGTTTTTCGTAATTGTTCAACCAAATTGTATTGACTTGGAGGGGGAATTGCTGCATAATTTTTTGCTTTAGATGAACTGCCTTTGACAATGATCTTTGCTTGTCCCCTTGTGGTAACATTGACCTCTCAATATTCTAGCTTTCTTTTGATTCAGATAGCATTGATTTGAGGGTCATCAGTATAGATATGATTGATAATAATGTCTGGGATGTTATTAACATTCTTGCCCTTATCCTTCAAGGATTCCCCTTTGTGATAATTAGGGAGCGGGTTTTTGAATGCTTGATGATCATTATTGACATTGTGTCCCTCAACTGTGATTGTATGATTATCAATCAAATCCTGAACAATATTCTTTAACCCTTGGAAACTATTTGTCTTATGACCTTTGCATCTATGATAATCACAGAAGTGTGATTCATTCCATGATGGTGGTTTAAGTCGAGGTTTATAGTCTTTTTGTGGTGGCAATGCAATAGCATTTTGATTCAATAACTCTTTGAGAATAGATTCCAAAGATTGGCCCAAGGGAGTGAAACTCCGTCAACTTGAAAAGTATGATGGTCTAGGCGCACTTCAATTTTGATTATTGCCAAAATTATTTCCACGAGTATTAGTTGTGTTTCCTTGTTAGAAACATTGTCTTGGGTGCTAGAATGTCCAACATTATTGTTACGTTGAGCACCTGACACATTAAGAATGATGGGTTTTGAATTCACATTGTTAGCACGTACTACCCCATAATTTCCAACATTTTTATTTTGAGTCCAAAATCGTGACTTGTCATTGTTGTTACTATGTTTGTTGTTGTTGTTGTTGTATGAATTTGAACCCTCTTTATCAAGTTTTAGAACTCCACATTTGATCAATGCTCCTTCAATAGTGATTGTGTTTTCAATCAATTTTTCAAATGATGGAGGACAATGAAGGTTTATTCTGTAACTCATTTCTTGATTAAGACTATCGATGAAGATCTCCATCTTTTCCTTTACAGGAACAGGACGAGAATATCTAGCGAAAGTTCTTCTCCATCTTTGTAAAAATGTAGTGAAAGATTCCCCTACTTTTTGTTTTATCTTACACAGATCAAGCATGGTTATCTGATGTTGGATGTTGTAAGAGTATTGCGATATGAATTTATTTATCAAATCTTCAAAGGTTTTGATGGGGGGAGTGATCTTTGAAAGCCACTCCATGGATTGTCCACCTAGACTTCGTGGAAACAACCACATCAAGTAAGTGTCTTCATGGGCGAATTCTAAACTCATATTTTGAAAATCTCTTACATGCTCAATGGGGTCAGTTTTCCCATTATATCTATCAAACTTAGGGATTTCACAATGTTTTGGAAAACGTATCATTTTTTAGATTTCTATCGAATGGATAAGGACATATTTCTTCCAAAACATACTTCTTTGGTGTTCCCCCTTGCATTTCTTTTATTTTCCCTTGTAGTTCTTTGATTTGTTGAGTAAGGGCACCAAAATCGTTAAGAGGAGCTTTAGGATTTTCCTTAATCCCGTCTGTGTCAAAATCGGCAGGTGATTTGGCTCCTTGAATAGCTAAAGAAAGGAAGTACCTTGTTTCTTTCTAAAATTCTTTCCATAAGAGTATGGAATTGAGGATCCTATTATGCTTCTTGAAGTCTCTCTTCAGTTATTTCTTCCCTATTTGGAGCATTAAAGATGTTTTCCTACCTTTCAGTATTTTCACCCATTTTGCTTATTATACTTTCCTCTTTTTTTATGTGCTTTTGAGACCTCATGGTAACAGGTATAAGCTTTACTCAAATCCTACTAACTTTGATCAAGGGAATGAAATAGTGCAATGGTGATGAAAGTCAAGATAGAATGAAGATTCTATGACTTTAAAAGATTTTTAATCTTTAGTTCGTGATTCCCTAAGTGAAAGGATGAAAATCCTATTTGTGGGAATTAAACCAAAGATTGAAAAATAAAGATGAATTTGCACTTTGTGAAGTTTGATCTTAGCTTTGTAGAAAGATGAATTTTAATGGATGCCTAAATGTGATTGAGTTCTCTATTGCAGAATTTGATTTGGATGAGAAGTATATGCGATTGCACGTTGGTGAAAATAAGAAGGATGACTACGCTCTAATTTCTGAAAATCTAGAAAATCACCTATGCTCGGGAAAATAGATGCGCTAAAACAGAAACTGAATGCGCTAAAAAAAAGCATAGATGCGCTAAAACAAAGCACAAATGCACTAAAACAGAGACCGAATGCGCTAAAACAGAGACCCAATGCACTAAGACAGAGACCAAATGCGCTAAAACAGCTCTGAGACCCACATGTTTTGACAGTTTGAAAAAAATTTCTTGTTTTGGATGATCTTAATCTAATTTAAATGTGACAAACACAACATAGAAGTAGACAATTATTTTGTTAATCCCTAAAATCTAAACAAAGAGTGTATGTTCTTGAGATTTCCACAGGTTTTTGAACAACAATAAGCAATTCAGTAAGACTCACTCTTAATTGTCAAATGGGTCATCAAAGTAATCACAGCCCACATCTTAAAATCGTGTCGACTCACACAACCTTGTCACCCCCTAGAGGGCACCCGTGTTTTTGTCTTTTCCAGGTGCGTACTCAAAGTGACGGAAGTGGATACCAAATCCCTTGAGCAAACAATCCGTGGTGACTATATGGTGAGTGTCTTGGGGGCAGATTCTTCCCTCCCCTTGCACCATGATTAAAATGATGTTTGGATACTGACACGGCTGGCTACTACACTAGGTTTTTAGTAAGTCTTTCCGTTCAGTGTGACAATGGATATACTCCCTCGAGAGACCTCCCAACCTTTAGAAAAAAGGCTTTGGGGATGGTTATCTTGTCAATTACTGTCAAGTTGGATTTTCATCAACAACTTGCTTTTGATTATAGTGGGTTGGAAACCTTGGCTTTAGGTGTTCCCACTTAGGTCGTTCCCGTAGGGTGAGTACTTTTTCCCACTATAGCAGGCCTTCTAAAGGCTGTAATCAAGCATTAAATTACATAAACAAAAGGTAAGTCTGGTATTCTGATCACCTAGTTAAGGGGAGAGCATAGTCCTATTACCCACAATCACAACAAGCAATTAATGGTTCAATTTTAAGTCCCAAATTGAAAAAATTTCTATTCTAAGTGAAGATGTTGCTTCACTAAAAACATGGGGTTTATTTTAACCAAAAGGAAATACATTTGGTGACTATCCTAGGATTGGTTAATTCTCAATTAAGTGTCTACCCTAGGATTGGTTCATTCTATTAAAAATAGCATCAGAAAATTTCTATCTGCGGATTGCGTCGGAATCTGAATTTAAATTTTTTACAACCGAATGCACCAAAATAGAAGCTGTATGCACCGAAACAGGTTACGTATGTGCTGGAACAGGACACGTATGCACTAAAAGATCTGGTAAATGCACTAGAATAGTAACCAGATGCGCCGAAACAAGTTATAAATGCACCGAAAGGATCTCCAGGGATGCACCAGAACAGGGTGTCTATGCGTTGAAAGAGGTCACGTATGTGCTAGAATAGTCATCGTATGCACTGAAACAGTCATCATGTGTGCTACACCGAGACTCGCATGCACTAAACTGCAATTTTTGTCTGTCACCTGCCAGAAAATTTTTGCAAACATAGAAGTTAAATGCAGGGCTTGGCCCCACGGTGGGTGCCAGAAATGTGTATGTTAGAATGTGTCAATTAAATTGAATCTAATCTAATACACCAATGAAACATTAGATTGAAGAAAACTAAATAAATAAAGCAAATGCAAACTCTTGACAGTAGCTTCTCCAAATTCGTTCCATTGTCCTCTATCTCCAAGGATTTGCTTCAATATGTTTGCTCTCAATTGTGCAAACACAACTTATATAATGGCACTTGAGAGAATGAGATTATTATGAATGCATATGCATCTACAAGATTGAACTATTGAATTAAAAATACTATGAATTGCTAAGATTGCGGCTATAATTACGCATGAAAGTATGAAATTCGAGGTCCTTTTTAGCTCATGAAAGAGCTGTATTTATAGATTTTTGAAGGTAGGAATTCGATTGGCCAAGATCGACGATCGAGTTCAAACCTGTTGGAATGAACGGTGAGAGATCAAGAATTCGAAAAGATGGAATTCTGAGAGACAGGAAATGAAGAGACAAATTTAAAGGTGTCTCTCATAATTAAATAAATAAATATTTAATTATGTGTGAAAGAAATGTGAAAAGGATTTAATTAAATTTTGTAAATATTTAATTATGAGAAAAGGAAAAAGCCTTTTAATTAAATATTAAGAATATTTAATTTTTGTGAGAGAAGTGGGAATTTGGAAAATGATTTAATTAAATATCGAAATTATTTAATTAAGTGTGGAAAGAAGAATATCATTTAAATTTGGAATTTAAACTTATGATAATTAATGTAAATAAATTATAAAATTAATTTAATTAATTAAGAGGAAGATAGCATTAATTAAATAAATAAATTTATTTAATTAAATTAGAAGAATTAGAAAAATGAACAATATAAATAAAAAATTAAATTTATTTATATGTAGAAGACTTAAGAACATTAATTAAATAACTCATATTTAATTAATTAACAAGTTTGATCGACCATGACCATTTTTAGATGTGTACAACTAGGATCAAAATTATGATAGATAATATAGATACTTTGGCCTACAAGCCTCTTGTGGTGTTAGAAATAAAACTAGAGGAAATACAACATCATGAGGAAGATCCATAAGAACTATTGAGATTTATCAACTTGGGAGAAAGGAGAAACACCTATGATAGTACAATAAGTGTGGGAAGGACCTGGACAATCATTTGAATTCCCCGTAGAGAAACAAAAGAAGAGTAAGGGTATGCAACAACCCCTAGTGACATATTCCATAGATGTTGGAGAAGCAGAGGAAATGAAATAGATAGGATAAAACATAGTGGGGGAGGAAGAAGTAAATCAAATGATTCCTTCTCCACAAAGGGTAAAATTTTTAGATATACTCCAAGGTAGATTAGCTATCAATCTTAGAGGTAAGGGAGATGAATAAAATGATGTAATGGCTTTGGCTTGTACACTATTCATCTTAGATGATGATTTTTTCATTTCAAATAATCCAACGATTATGTCCTAAGATGAAGAGGGAATATTTTCAATAAAATATTAATAAAGACAAAGGAGAGGTAAACCTGACACAAATAGAAAATGTAACAAAGGAAATTTTGAAAGAGGTTGACTTTAGAGTCAATAGTATCACTCCTATAGAAGGAAGAAAAATAGTGCAATAACCTAGTTTACTTATGTTACCACATTGGGATATAGCCTTTTCCATAGCCTTGGACACAATTAGAAGATGTGATGAAGAGGATTTTTCTACTAACTAGAAGGAAGTTGAGCATGATATAATATGCTTGTAGTTCCATAAGAATTTGGGGAATGATTTCAATTCAAAACATGATTATTCTAATACACATTGTCTCTTGTCTATACTAACCCTAGATATGTGGATCCCTCATGTACTATTTTTTCTTGTCAATTATATGGCTTTTCTTTGGGGGAAACCCCTTGTCATGAGTCATATTTTTGGGAGCATATCACTTGGCATAGGGTTTCCCAAAAATCTCTCTTGGCCTATTATTTTACCAATATCATCCTTATTCTACCTTAAAGGGAATTTCTCTCGATTGGCTATTAGCAATTACTTTAAAGTGGGGCATACATTCCATTATGTTCTTTGTTTTTTTCATAGTTATGAACTTAGTGATAATGTTTGATCATATTTGTAGTTTCTTATCATACTTATTTTTCAAATAGAAAGTTTTTCTTATAGTTATTGGTATGGTTGATATGAGAACTCACCTAGTGAATATCAAAATTCACTAACCCTTTTGTGTTTCCATTTGTAACCTTTACTTAAAATCACCTTGTAAATATCAAACTTCACTAGCTTGTGTTGTTTCTTATCAAGATTACCTAGTGAATATCGAACTTATCTAGATCATGATGCCTTTATATATTAATAGGTCACCTAGAAAATATCAAACTTTCCTAGCTTGTGATTTATGGATATCTTCGGTATGATCCTAGTAGGAATTTGTGGATCTTGCTAGTTTTTGGTGTCATACCCCCTTTTTTTGTTTGCATCATATTTGCAACATATTTGATTTATGTAACTTACATAATTATATTTTACATTATGTTTTTTATATGTTTTGTGTCTTCTTACTGTATGCTTCATATTTATCACATTTATAAACTATTGCATTGTATTTTGCATATGTGTGTGTTGTTTTTCCTTTACATTTTTATTTAGTATGATCTTAAGCCTAGAGGCTAGAACATCCCCTAGATTAAGTGTCATCTTAATTCTCTAATATTTTGATAAAATAACCCTTCTTGGATTCTCCTTAATTTAATGTGATTATAAGTGTAAGTTCATACTCTCACTAAAGTGGGGGCTAAATGTAGCATCATAAATTATCACCCTTGAATATTTCACACTATGTTTGGCTCCCCCTTAAGTGCTTGGACCTAATTATGCTTATTATTTACCCATTTTATTACTATTTTCATAAAATAAAATTAATTTTTGGAATTAAATTAATTTTTTTATTTAACAATCATTTAATATTCATAATAGGTTTGGTCAAAGGCACCCGTGCCCTTCACTAAAATATTTTGGGAAAACTCCAAATATTCCATTGTTGAGATTAATATGTTTGTAAATATAAATTCATTTGTCGGCCTTTCAAAATAATAATTTTGGTAAATGTTGAGATACATATAAATACATATCTTTTTCACCATTTGAATATCTAAGAAATATAGAAACTAATTTGAGAGTCCTAGAAAGTAATCAAGAAAATTCAAGAGTAGAATAAGAAGCATTTTACAATACTTTCATCAGTTAGTGTTATGTTTGCAATGGATCATCAAGTGCATGTCAAAGAATAACTATTATTGTTTCATGTTCTATGTTCTTTATCATTTTCAATACTAACACTTGTAGGATCCTTAATCAAATATCGAGTTCTCATTCTATGATAAATGTGAAATGAATTCATCCATCAAAGAATACAAATTTGAATGGTATGTTGTAGCATTGTGGTTTATCATTTATTTTTATCCATTTGCCTCTACCTAGTATAGGGTAATAACTCTTTATCCAACATCATCATAGCTATTATGGAGGTGGAAACACCAAAATGGAATTTGACTTAAGCAATACCCTATACAACACAAATCTTCCTCTCCTCTAATTATTGAATGTTGCAGATATGAAGTGGAATTGTAGAATATTGTAAAATCAAGCATAAAAACACCTTACTTCATCAAATTAGGGAAAGATCAATTATTAGCTGACATAAAAATTCTAAACTTGATTTAGATAGAGAAGCACCTCTAGACTATGATGCACTTGTACATGTTCTAAAACTCTAGAAACTCAAATTTTTGAGTCAAGGGTACCCTCATCGCTCTCCAACTTGTTTGGATCCAAATATAAATGTCAGGTTCCTCATTTTCTACACTTTACTCTCTTGCTTTCTATTTTTGTGTATCGGTTTTATGTTTTTCTAAATCTATTGTAGTTTTTTTTACTTTCATAGTTTCCTAGTATGAAATCATAAATCACATCAATTCACATCATTTCAACTAAAAAAAACTAAAGGGGACCAAAACCTTGATAAGCTATTCTGGCTCATCCTTGAGGATAGTAGCCAAGTGGTCTTTCATAATCATGTTTGTGTCCCTCAAATGTTAAAAAGAATGAAAAGTGTGATTCAGGTTAGTATTAGCCCCAGATCCATTTTTACATATCACACATCCATTATGAAATATATATCATTTAAATTCATGATTTAAATTCATATAGTCCTATATTAAAATAAATTACAAAAATAATAATTCAAATAGGATAATTAAATCATGCACAACTTGCATTTCCCAACCCATGGAATTTTTTAAAATAATTAAATAATACTTAATTTCATTTTTATTTTTCCCCTTTCCCAAAACACAAATTTTTTTTGATAACCAATATAAAAAGATCATATAAAATCCAAATATTTCATTTATGAAAAAACAAAAAATTTAAACCATTAATTGGATCGGATATTTATCGATCATTCATGAAATATATGTATTCTAGAATAACTCCTAACTTACGTTTGGCTCAAAACTTATCAAATATGACACATACCATACTCAATTAGAGTATGATTGGGGAATATATAGGGAGGCCCAATGTGACACATTTGAAATAACCATTGTTAGGGAATAACTCAGACCTATATAGGCATGTGGAGAAATAATCTTGTACCTATAACCACTCAACTTACGTCAAGGGTACCTTCTCAATGTATATATAGCTGAACTAGAGGATAATGATAAACACCCAATGAGGTACAATATCATCAAACATAAAAAGTAATATCCATAAATTAGTTATATAAATCATCACTTTTACACATTAATAATCAGTTTCACATTTAATCATTGCATAATGTACATATCAATGAAATGAAGAATAATGATAAACCAAGAATTTAAACATAAAAAAGGACTAAAAAAATATAAATTTCCAACAATGACATGTTGAGGAATCTCATCTCAAACATGTGATGGTTCAGACATATCATTTAGAGAAAGAATATAATCCACAACAAAATCATAAGGAAAATGATGAATCTGAAACATCGATCCCACATATACAAGATCTAAATTGGAGGGGAACTACATCCTACCTCACTAAAATTAGACTTACTCTTGGAATATTGCACAAAGCAAGGCTAGGTACATCTAATACACAATCATTCAAACACAACATACACACAATTTCAACCCTCTAGACTCTCACCAAGTATAGGTATCAAACACATAACACACAATTCTAGGGGTACGTAAGCCAAGTGACCACCTACCACTAGGTGGACACCTACCATAGAGATCATCACACTACCTCACCAATTTTCACTATAATTGATGAAAAGGTTCAGCTATAGAGTATAAAAAACAAAAGAAAAGAAAATCATACTCCAATATTTCTATAATAGCTAGAAAATTTGTCTAGCTACTAAATCAGCCAAGGAAAAAACAACACAAGCCTAAAAATCCTTCCTCAAAACAAAGGCTAACAACCACAAGTTTTCACTTCATATGGTTCTCATAAGACCACAACCTTAAACTTCAAAGCTACAACCCAAAAGTCAAGGAATACCATCCCATGAGGCTAGAGGTAACACTACCTCTCCTCCATGATCATTAAGAACATGATTCATTTCCAATGATGGGACACTCCACCAAGTTCTCCCTTTGGTACCGAGTATGTGCAGGATCATCATGGAAAAAATGGGCCCTTAAGTGGCAATGAAAATTCAAAAAATCAAAGTTAGGAAACTTGACGTAAAAATTTGAATAAGTTATCTATATCATTTCAAAAATATGTAAGAATAGAATCTATAGAAAATTGAATGTAGCTTCTAAACTACTAGGTTTATTTTTAAAAAAATCTATTTGGTGAAAATTTGAAATTTCAATGTAGTAGTACTTAAATTTCAAGGAAAAAATAAAAAGTAGGTGTTTGTCTGACCACCCTAACCACAATAAAATTAATATATTTATTTAAAATATTTTAGATATAAGTAGAGGACTCATGTCCTAATGTGATGCATATTTTTTTGTAATTTTTTTCCAAGTAAATCACCAAGGAAGCAACTAAACACTAAGCATAGGAGAAAAACTCACATTTTAACTACCATGATGCTCAACTATGACCCACACAAGGGTTAAAAAAACTAACAAGATCATAAGATAACAATTGGAAAGGTAACCAATACCACCTATAAGGATCAAACACTAAGTACTCCCTAAAGAGAATACACAGGATAACCAATTCCTCAAATCAGAATTGTGTATTCTTCTAGCCTTAAGCTAGGGACACCTCTAAACTACCAGGGAGAAAATCTTAAGAACCATGAGGAAAACCTCAATTTTCAGCTTAACAAGGATATAGATATGTACAATATAGTGAAATGAACACAAATAATATATTTCAAAGAACTTACTAACACACCTTCATACCCTACACTATGTTAAACCTGAGTACATCTATCAAAATCACATCATGAATGGCATGATGTGCATCTTCATGTTGTGAAATAACATGAATTTTAGTGATTATGACACCTCAACAAACAGTCAACTAATTCAAAGGCACTAGGAAACATTACAAGACCACAACTAGCAACTCTAGGGCAATAAAGAATACACAAAATTGGTGGACTAAATCACACCTGGCCATCTATAAGAAAATAGAGATGTAAACATAAATTTCTAAACAAAAAATTTCAAGCTTACAAGAGATATAATTCCATAAACACTCTCATATAGAGATTTAATACACTTCACTCAATGCAATGAATAAGGATATTCACATACATTGAAGCCACTAAAATATAGAAAACCATGCATACAAGAATTTCACAAAATTTTCCAACACCACAAAACATCCATTTTTATTTCATCATGAACAATAAATTTTGATGCAATATTATTCTAATTAACACAAACACAAATAATTAACACATTATCTATAATCTACTCCCTTTTACATTTTATGAGGGGTTCATAATGAACATTACAGAAAATAAAACTTAACATAGTCTAACAAGACCAACAATTAAAACATTTATAATAACCACTAAAAAGATAAAATAGATCCCAAGAGGGAGAATTATATATTAGAACATTAAATCATAAAATATGTGAAATAAACAATATATCAAGCATGACCAAGGGCCAAAAAATAGAGAAAATTTTGGTGACTAGACCAACCATAAGAAAATAAAAAATTCAATGCTAGTCCTTAGAACAAAAGTTTTTTTTATCAATAACCAAAATAAATCATCAATCATGGAAGACACTATTATATGAGAAAAGTGACTAATGTTAGCCATATTTGAGGGATTAAAGAGCTACACGACACCCTGGGAGTACAAAATCCAAATTTTGTTAGAGAGAGCATGCTCAAACAAAATACATACAAAATTCACCATATTCACTTAACCATGATCATGAAGACTACACTTTAAGAAAATTAACTTCATCAAGACATAGTGAAACCAATATACAAGAAGTAATATACAAAATATTATATAAAATAAACAAAAAAAAAAATCAACACAAGGGTAGGGCTTCACCCAAGCACCACTGTGACATGGAATTTATAATCACAATATAATGACCAACAAATTTACTCACATCATGCATCACTACCACATGTTAATCAAAATGAAATCTAGGTCTTTCACAAGGAACATTACAATCCACATAATTCTGCTAATAATAATAATTCATTTAACAATTAAACATGCACCACATGCAAGAGGGAAAATAATTTCAATTACCCATATAGATTCCCAAAATAAACTTAGGGAAAAGATGATGTAGGTACATAAGTCATTGACCCAAATATTCTATTACGACAATGCAACATTTCATTCATTCACTAAAATTATAATTTGACACATATCATGATGCACCAATAGGAATACAAATGTACAATGCACTTCAAAAAACATTACCATATGAAAATATTTTCATAATTTAGGAAAATGAAATACACCACATTCACTTTCAATGCATCAGTCACATAAGATAGTTCACAATTCTTAATAATGAGCCAAAACATTAGAATCCAATTCCAAATCAAACATGCATCCAAAGAGGCACATAAGCATAAAAAATACCACTCAAGGTTTGCTAGACATTAACACTTAGAAACAATTGAGACATCAAGATGGCAATCACACATGAAATGACTTCTCAAAAACTCAATGTGCTAACTAACCAGGTCATAATTTTTTTTTTCAAACATATCATGCTAGAGAAAATTGAGAAACAACAACTTCTTCCAATCGCACACACACATACATGACCACCAACCAAATATCTCATACAACAAGAAATGTACTAGAGAGAAATCATTCCACACTTCAGGAGACTCTCAACGAGGGGTATCTTCTCATACCTATCACATGCATTAGGGCCTAGGAGGAACTCTTCCTCCTCTACAAAATGCATGGGTTCATTCACACTAAACCCTCAAAAAAACCACCCAAGGTACCCATGCAAGAAACCAAACACTAACTCACCAAAACAAGAATTTGAGTGACCATGCATTAAGTACCAACAACCACATGGGGAAGAATGTGAATGAATGATCCCAATGTTGCAACATGGGATATAATACTAGATGTAATTCCCCAAGCTAGCATGCATACAACAAAATGTCACATAATATATATTTTTGAAACAATAACAACAATCTTATTAATGTCATAACAACATGTCTCACTTGTACAAAAACATACACATAAGTGTCATATGAAACACAATGACACAATGATTAAAAAAAAGATGAACTCACCATTACCTAAGTAAGCTAGTAATAGTTGAAGACTTAATACTTGTGGGATAAATCTACCATGATAAACATATGAGACAAAGGATGACACCTATATGACTATCAATTGCTAATTCATGATTGTGTTCTCTTGCAACACCACTCCAAGATAGGATGAGGGAATAATAAACCTTCAATCCATACCTATACACACTCAAAAAATCTAAACACAGGGGAATAATTCACAATAGGTTTCCTAACTAGGAGGCACAAACTCTTTACTAATTGGAATGATGACAAGTCACTTCCAAACAACTACACACCTACAAATATATTTCATTGTAATGTGAATTTGCACAAGTAGTAGACTATAATGACACAAAATTTCTTGACCCATGTGAAATATTGAGAACACCAAACAAGGACAACCATGAAGGTTTTTCACCTTCCCAAGTCTTTCAAAAGTTAGGGTGAGCAATGTCCCTAGCCCTAGGTTTGAAAACCAATAAAAATTGAAGGAAGGCACATAGAATTAAGTAATACATGTCATAACATTACCATAAAAATAGATAGGGACACTCTAAAAATCCCTAAACTCCCAAGATCATGGAAACTACCTTTCATTCATAATGTTTCCCCATACAAGGCCTCAAAGTACCCACTATTGATGAAAATGGCCCAAAATAATACATCTTTGGACACTAGCACCAATTAGGACACAAGCACCTAGATCCAGTGTCCTATAGGCATTCATGTGTCCTTTTAGGGTGCTTGAGGCCATTTGAGGACCCCATTTCCCTGGTACACCTTCAAGGTATTGTGTCCTTGTAGGGGTGTTAGTGTCTTAGGTAGTGAGATTCCTTAGACTAGGGAATGACCTCTAGGACCCCTAAAGAACCAAGGAACCACCTAAGTGTGTACAAAACACCCTAAAAACTTAGAAACACTAAAACATAACTCAAGTCCAAATAAAGAGTTTCATTTCCTCAAATGCTAGATACCATTGAAAAATAAAGGAGAAGGTAAGGAGGAGCATGATAACATCCCCAATACCCCTAAATCCTACCCTAAGAAAGAAAAAACCTAACTTAAAATATAGAAAATATTTTTGATTCTACAAGAACTCACAAGAGTCTACCAAAGTCCTCTAAATGACATTGAACTTAAGTATCAAGCTAGAATGGGAGTAGGATGACAACACGACGGGTCCAAAACACTATCCAACATACTTACATTCATTTTAAACCTAATTGAAATATGTCTACATTGACTTTAAGCCCAAATTAAGTGTTCCTAAGTTCTTTTTACCATTACATTGCATAAGCATAAGAATCCATAATAAGATCATGCTCAACTCCAAAATTAAGTCACATAACAATAAATAATTACACTATCCATTATCCATGGATTAAAATCCATCTCAAGAAGAGAATTCCAATCAACCAAATTATTACAATCACATCAAACATGACTCAAATGTACTTTACATATATAATTACAATATAATGAAAAAATTGAACACATAAAATAAGCATTGGTACCTTTGCCACATTGAAGTCATCATGGACTCCACCATGATCCTCTGATCCCCAATGATGGATTCTGCACCACCCAACCTCCTAGAATCAAAAGGATCCATACCCACCATGTTAGAAGATATTCACATGGGACACAAGCATAACACTCATGCAAACCACATTGGGAGAGGGCTTATGTACACACCATACATAAAGAATAAAATCAACATATATGATATATAAAGTAATCATCCAATATCACAAGAAGGATAAAATATAGTTAAGATAAAATAAAAGTCCTAATTTGGTACAAACACAAATTGCATATCATAATCTATCATTAGGAAAACTCACCAATGCCATATCACAAGTCCACATTGGGAAAACTCACCAATGTCAATCACAAATGCACATTGGGAAAAATCACCAATTTCACATCATATAAACATCAAGGGGTAACTCAGCACCAGAAAAGCATAAGGATCATCATTGGGACAACTCATCAATAGTCAATCAAAAACACACAAGACACTAGAGTAAGATACTATAGAGCCAATAGGGAGTTCCATCAAGGTGCTCACAAGTATGGCACATGTGAAATATAGTAATGCTATCATATAGGTAAGGATACTTGATCTTAGAATACCCAAGATCCTTGAGCTGGCATGTCTTACTAAACATTTTTACCCATTACAAGCACTCGAGGTATTATTGGGGCATCAATTATCTTTGTTAATTAATTATTCATGTTTCATTAATTCTCACTTGATTAGATGAATCCCCACTTGTGATCAACTAATTTCCACTTTGGCTTGGGGGAATGTTGGGAGACACTCCCATTCCCTCTCTAGTACCTTATTCCTAGGCTCTTCACACTCATTAATGAGTGTGGCATGAAAAATAAAGCATAATTCCAATAAATTTCACAAGAAGTTTTCATAACATCTATTTCAATATTTCGTTAAGTAAAACTTCATTCAAATATTCAAAAATATCATATTTCACATAAAACTTCCAAATTTTCTCATTTTTGAATAAACTAAAAACCAAGAATTTTTCTTCAAACTCCATTAAAATTTATTGAGAAAATAAATTTTAAAAAGTCAAATTTTCAATAATACCCTTTGGCGCCAAAAGTTCTCAACACCCATTTTAAGTGATTAAATTCATATTTTCATCACTACCTCAAAAATTGGGAAAAATATAACACCATTTAAATGAAAATTCACAAAAAAATCTAATAAAATTAATTAACATGGAATTGAATCAAACAAAATACATTTGAGAGGTTTTCTCACTCCCCTAATTGTATTCCAACATTTCAAATTGAAATAAAATGAGGAAAGGAAAGGAGTTTAACAATTTATCTCAAATTATGACTAAATTTAAAATGGAGAATACCTCAACCATGCCAAAAGAATGCACATGAAAAATCTCATGCACACTCCCTTTCTAATTCATATCCCAATGAATATGATCCTATTGAATTTTCCTTCAGAATGCTCTCCCAATAAACAATTAAAACTTTCACCAAAAGAGGGTTTTTTTCTTATCAAAATTTCTTCCAAAAAAAAAAAACAATGAAAAAGAAAACCCTTTTTTCTATTTATCCTCTTACAAATTTCCAAACTAAAAAAATATAAAATTACTTTTCTATTTATTTAAATTTATTTTTCATCAATTGTCCCCAAAATCCAAATAAACAAATACATCCATTCCTAAATAACATATATCATTTAAATTCACAATTTAAATATATACAAGCCTATACTAAATCAAAATACGATTCAAATGAAAATTCAAGATGGATAATAAAATCACACACAAATTGTATTTTGTAAAATACTTAAATAATACTTAACTTTATCTCTATTTTTCCCTTTTCTCAAAATACAAAAAAAAATTCAATAACTAACATAGAGATCATTTAAAATCCTAACATTTCATTTATGAAAAATGCACAAAATTTAAACCATTAATTAAATAAGACATAATTTATGGATTAAAACTGTGTTGCTTTTTTTTACATCAACATTTTGAATCATACTCCATGATCCATCATCAGGATGCAAAGTAGGTAGAGAGAAGAGTTTTAATCCAGAAATAATATTACACTCTTCTCTCTACCTACTTGCATCCTAATGATGGATCATGGAGTATGATCTGAAACATTGATGTAAAAAAATGCAAGATAGTTTTAATCCAAAAATAATATTACAACTTTATCATGGACTATGGAAACTTCATGGTTTTAATTAAGACATAATTTAATATTCACTCATGACATATAGAGATTCCAAAATAACTCCTAACTCAGATTCGATTCAAAAATTGTCAAATATGACACATATCATACTCGATTCTAGTACGATTGGGGAATACATAGGGATACCCAATTTGATGTCTCCAAAACAACCATTGTTGGAGAATAAATCAGATGTGTGTAGCCAAGTAGATAAATAACCCCATACCCATAATCACTCAACACACATCAAGGGTACCTACTCAATGTACATATAGTCAAAGCACAACATAATCATAAACACCCAATGGGGTACAATATCATGAAATGTAAAAAGTAACATCCATATTTTTGTTTTATAAATCATTCTTTTTTAACATCAATAATCAATTTCATATTTGATCAGTACAAAAATTATGCACGTATCATTGAACTAAAGTAGAGTGATAAACCAAGAATTTAAGCATCATATAGGCATAAAAACATACAAAATTCCAGAAACTAACATGTTGAGGAATCTCATCTCAAACATGCGATGGTTCATACGAGTAAGTGTAGGATCATCATGGAAAAATCAGACCCTTAAGTGGCCATGTAAATTCAGAAAATCAGAGTTAGGAAATTTGACTTAAAATTTTGAATAAGTTATCTATATTATTTCAAAAATATGTAAGAATAGAATCTATAGAAAATTGAATGTAGTTTCTAAACTACTAGGTTTTTTTTTTTTTTAAATCTATTTGGTGAAAAATTGAAATTTCAGTGAAGTAGTACTTAAATTTTAGGGAAAAAATAAGAAGTAGGTGTATGTCTGATCACCCTAACCATAATAAAATGATAATATTTTTTTATAATATTTTAGATATAAGTATAGGACTCATGTACCGATGTGATGCATATTTTTTTGTAATTTTTTTCCAAATAAATAATTAATTATGAATTTTTTATTGCAACTTTTAAAAAATATAAAAACTCGTATGTCTAACCGCCTTAACTTGGTCAAAACATGATGTAATTCATTTTTTTTAATCCTATAGTATGCAAAGCATAGAATGTGACACTTGTTTCAGATTCAAAAAATGTGATACCATTTGAAAGCTAGAGTTTTTTCAACCAGCCTATCAATCAAGACTTTAGTCGTAATTCAAATAGAAAATTAATCATAATTATTTATTAAATTCAAAGTAAAGAATAATTTATATCGGTGGAGAGCTGAGAATCTCCTTTAAAAACCCTTTTCGTTTCGTCAATTTTGGGTTAAAAAAAATCATCGGCCACATGGGCCATCATATCACTTACAATCGCCACTTTTTGGCCCATCATGATCCTGCACATACCCATACACACCATTCAAAGAAAGAATACAATCACAAAAAAAGCACAAGAAAAAATGTAACTATGAAACATTGATTCCACATCTACAAGATAAAAACTAGAGGGACACTACATTAGGGGAGTGTAAGATTTAATTTTTATGTGTCCCTTGACTAAGCCAGTAGGACATATCCTTCTAACTCATACAATTTTTCTTTAGCATATATGAAGATATTTAAGCTCCATACCTTGAACATTAGTGGCTATCTTGATCATATTTATTTAAATTTTCTACACTCGGAGGACCTATATCATGGTGAACAACTAAGGGATTTGATTTGTCCTTAATTTCATGGTGCAAAATTAATTGGCCTAGTCAATTCATCTTCTCTTGCATATGTGAAGATATTAATTTCTTGGTCTATGTTAATCATGTAGAATAGGGTTGTATTGAATAGCCGAGGTCATTCTACTAACTATCGTTGTTGGTCAGGCATAAGTTATGGTGTTGGGAAGGAGCCTCTTGAATTATTTTGAAAGGGATTGAAAGGGTTGATCATCCTCCAAGAGATTCAATATTTTATTATTATTCTTTGTCAAGGTAATTAAGCCTTTCCTCTTGGTCGTGTAACAAGAGGAATCTCATATTATATAGCAACAAAAAATTTATCACTTGTTGTTCATTAACTCACTAATGTCTATAGTTGGTGTACTATATAAAAATGCATACCTTTGCATTTTCATACTTAATTTGGACCTATTTTAGCATACCTTGCATTAAATCCCCTTTGGTCACATATTATGGGCCCCTAAGACCCCTTTTTGTGCATCCCAAGGCATATTTTAACTTTAAACTTGATCAAAATCCATAAACAACCATTAATCTTGGTAACCCACCTTTTTAAATTGTAAACTAAGCCTTGTGGGACCAAGAAACCCTTGGTGGCATCTTAGTCCCTCCTAGTGGGACCAAGATGCCACCTAGGGCCTCTTAGTCCTGAGGGCTTTATTTTCGAGAATTAAGAGCGAGAAATAAAAATATTTGAATTAATTTGCCATTTTGTCGGCCTTTGGAATCTAATAATCGAGTTATTAGATAGGAATGCCTATAAAAGTAAGATTCACACCCATTTTTCACCTAAGTAAGTAGGTTGAAGAGAGTTGAGACAAGTTTTGAAGCAAGTTTGAAGGAGAGTTTCAAGAAGCAAGGAATTGAAGTCTTGGAGCATCCTTCTATTGTGTTTTTGCAAGTTTTCAAGTCCATTTCCAAGCCAAGATCTAGCATTTCCAAAGACTAATGATGGATGTGTTAAAATGAACAAGACAACTGAGAGGTGGGGGGTGAATCAATTGTAACAAATTCTTTACTTCTAAACTTAATCAATTCCACTTTAACTTTAGTTTGTTATTAAGTGTAAACATGAAATGTAAATAACAAAAAGAAAACACCAAAGACACCATATTTATGTGGAAAACCCAATGATGGAAAAAAAGTGGTGAGGATTAACTCACAATATAGTAGTAATGCAATATTGGATACACAGGCTCCCTACCCATATTAAGGGCTCACTGCCTTGAGAAGGAATGACTATCCAGAATGGAGGCTCACTACCTACAGAAAAATAAAAAGAGATAAATGAAGATCCACCACTAGGGTTCCACACATTCACAAACTTATCAGAAGATTGTAGATGCCCTCAGCTCACTGCTTTCAGGAATCTAACACCTTAAAGTACTATTGCCTCAATTCGCTCTTCCACTCTCTTATTTTCACACTTGTTTTCACACTTCACTCACTTGCTCAATTTGTATATGATAATGGATGGATATGAAATTTTCCACAACTTGATTTACTTTTATATCATCTTCAACCTTAGAAACATTCACTAAGGTTAGCTATACAATTTCAAATTACAAATTCAAACTAGGTCGGCTACTCAACATTCCCACTATGGATAAGAATGTGAGTGCACCAATTACATATTTAATTTAGGACCCAAAAAGCCCAATGTAATGTGTAGACACCAAGTTGGCCAAACCTAATGAAAGCACCAATGATATTTGAAGTACACACATCTCTAGAAAGATAATCACACATGGATTACTCAACATGATTCACTAGATATTTCACCATCTCTGAGAACACCTTAGGTACATCTGCAAAAATTACAATAAACTTGATTCACAGAGAACTCTTCACCAGTCCATCTAAGACAACCAACAAAACACAAGAGCTCTAGAGCAGGTCTTTTGGAGTGCCAAATCACAAGAAAGTTTGCAAGAACACATAAACCATCAGAAAGAGTCATCTCCCAGATCCACAAGATCTAAAACCAAATATCAGAAGAGTGTAGAGTCAAAACATTTCTCTCAGTCCACAACCAAATAGTTTTGCCAAACCAGTTCACACATTGGTGAACATATCTTCTCCTGTCCATCGACCCAGAAGCTGAAAATCAAGATATAAGATCCATTGAAGCTTATGAACGCATCTACAGATCTGTACATACATATGATCAATATAGAAGAAATGTAGAGAACAATACCATAGCACAATCAAAACACACCTCAACACAAAGCATAGCTCCATGTACTCTAAGCACTTCTATAGTATCTCAACTATACAAATAACATCTGCAATCAACCTGAACTATGTTGACATCAATGAAAACATTAATGAGAACACAACCTATACATCCATACTTGAAACAATCCCCCCCTTTGTCATTGATGGCAACACACAATGTGAAAAACCATCAAGCCAACATACATGAAAGCAACAACCTTCCAAGCATAAATTTTTCACATGATTCTCTCTCCCCCTTTGACATCAATGGGAAAGGAAATTCTTTCCATATAAAGCTTTGTTCACTCCCCTTAAGGAGTACACCCACATCACATACTGCAATAATGCACTTCTCTACTCCCCCTAAGGAGTAGACCACAATCATTAGTGCAGAACAAAAGAATTTGAGAATCCACTGGACTGATGCACCTCCATGTGCACTTAGTTCAAAAAGAGACGGGTAGTAACCACTAACTTCCCTCTGAGATAATCAAAATTATCCTTTGGAAGGGCCTTAGTGAATATGTCAACAATTTGTTCCTTTGTAGGTACATATTCAAGTCTAACTTCATTCTTCAATACCTTCTCCATCATGAAGTGATACTTGATAGATATGTGATTTGTTCTAGAATGCATCACTGGATTCTTTGAAATGTTTATACACTTGTATTGTCACAAAATATAGAGATAGGTTCATCACTCACCACACCTATATCCATCAAAGTTTGCTTCATCCAAAGTACCTGTGTACAACAGAAAGCTACTGCAATATACTCTGCTTTTGTAGTGGATAAAGAAAATGAATCTTGTTTCTTTCTCAACCATGAAACTAATCTTCCTCCAAGAAAGAATGCATCACCACTTTTACTCTTTTGGTCATCTACATAGCCAACCCAATCTACATTAGTGTAGGCATCCAATGTGAAATCATTGTCTTTCAGATACCATAGCCCATAAATTTAAGATATATGAATATCCTCTTCATAGTAGTATCATATGCTTCCTTCGGTTCTACTTGAAATATTGCAACTAAACATACTGCATGCATAATGTCTGGTCTAGTAGCAGTAAGATACAATAGTCCACCAATCATGGATCTGTACATGCTCTGATCAACTTGAGTAGATTCATCATCCTTACTCAATTTACATCCAGTTACCATAGGGATACAAACCAATTTGGAGTCATCAATTCCAAACTTCTTTAACAATCCCTTAACATACTTAGATTGTGAAATGAATATCCCTTTTTCAGTTTGATTTACTTGAAGTTCAAGGAAGAAATTCAATTCACCAATCATAAACATTTCAAATTCTTTTTGCATCTCTTCGGAAAATTTCTTACACATACCTTCATTTCCACCAAAGATGATGTCATCAACATATACCACAATTATCAACATCTTGTTTTTCTCAACTTTGAGGTAGAGATTTCTATCTACAGACCCTTTGTTGAATCCCTGCTTTATCAAGTATTTATCCAATCTAGCATACCAAGCTCTATGATCTTGCTTCAGTCCATATAATGCCTTCTTTAACTTACAAACCATATCCAGTTTTTCTATCAGTTGAAAAGCTTTTGGTTGTTCCATATATACTTCTTCCAATTCAACATTCAGAAATGCAGACTTGACATCCATCTGATATAATTTGAAGTCTTTATGAGCTGAAAATGCCAAGAATATCCAAATGGCCTCCATTCTTGCTACAGGTACAAAAATTTCTTCAAAATCTATTCCTTCAACCTATGAATATCCTTTACATACAATTCTTGCTTTATTTCTTACCACTTCACCATCTTCATTCAACTTGTTTCTGAATACCCATTTTGAATCACTTACATTCTTGTTTACACGTCTAGGGACTAGTTCCCATGTCTCATTCTTCTCTATCTACTATAGTTCCTCTTTCATTTCTCTAACCAACTTTCATTATTACATGCTTCATTCAGAGTCTTAGGTTTTATCTTAGAAAGTAAACAAAAGTTTACCTCAACCATTTTGCTTCTTGTCTTCACTCGTTCACTTTTTTCTCCAATTATCCATTCCTCCGGATGATTTCTCTAAACATATTTAGGAGTCTTAGGTGTAGGTTCTAGAGTCTCTTCCTTTTCATCACTTTTTACTTTTTGTTCCTTTTCTTCTTCTTGTATTTTCATGCAAATAGGATCATTAGGTTCAACTTCATTTATTTCCATTGGAATATACATAGCTTCATCAACCTTTACTTTAGCACTTTCAATCATTTTCCTCAATCTCCTATTAAAACATCTACAAGCTTTACTGTTATTTGAATATCCAAGGAAAATTCCTTCATCACATCGAGCATCAAAATTTCCAAGATTTTCTTCATCTCTTCTAATGTAACATCTACTTCCAAATACCTTAAATTATTTCACAGAAAGAGTATTACCAATCCATAACTCATAAGGGGTTTTGGTGTTGTTACCTCTTATCTAAACTCTGTTAAAAATGCAAATAGCAGTATGGATTGCTTCTCTCCAATACACATTAGGAACATTTTCTTCTTTCATCATAGTTCTAGCAGCCTCTTGAATAATCTGGTTCTTTCTTTCAATAACTCCATTCTGTTGAGGGGTTCTAGGAGAAGAATAATGTATTTTTATGTCATGTTCTTCACAAAATGCATTGAAATCACCAGAAGTAAATTATCCACCTCTATCAGACCTTAAGTATTTAATTCTTAGGTTTTCCTCATTTTCTACTCTTGCCTTAAACACTTTACATCTATAAAGAGCCTGAGCCTTTTCTGTAAGAAATGTAACCCATGTCATCCTAGAGTAATCATCAATCAAGAGCATAAAGTACCTATCACCATTTAGGCTCCCTATTCTTCTAGGACCATAAAGGACTGTATGGATTAATTCTAGAATTTCAATAGATGATTAATCCTTTCCTTTAAAACTATTTCTTGTCTATTTTAAAATTGTTTCTTATCTATTTTCCCATCTGACAACTTTTGCAGATTGAATTTGAGGGCTTTTTGTTTCTTTGTAGATCTCTGACAACTTCCCTAGAACTTATCCTAACCAGATTATCAAAATTCACATGTCCCATCCTCTGGTGCTAGAGCCAACTCTCATTAATTTGAGAAACAAAACATTGACCATCACCACCCTTAAGCTGATAGATGTTTCCATGAGTTCTTCTTCCAGTTGCTACCACAATTCTAGATCCTTTTTTGATCTCACAAGTGTTATCCTGAAACACAAGCTTAAATCCTTTGCTGCACATTTTTCCAACACTTAAGAGATTATGCCTTAAACTCTTTACATAATAAACATCGTCAGTATTATTTTTTCCATCAAATCTAATTGTTCCTTTACCAACTATCTTAGCACTAGAGTCATCTCCAAGCATAAGTCTTCCTCAATCATACTTCTCAAGTTTAGTAAACTTACTCTTATCTCCAATCATATGATTTGAACATCTGTTGTCAATTAGCCAAAAGTCTTCATCTCGTCTGGCATGAAAATAAATTACCAGAGTACCTTCTATTTCATCCTTCTTGCTCTTTGGACTAGATTCCTTTGCACATTTCTTTTCCAAGTCTAGAAACAAACATTCATCTTTATCTTCCTCAAAGTATGATTCATCATCAAAAATTCCTACATCTTCCTTGACATAATATAACTTCTTGAACTTCTTGTCCTTCTTATCTTTGTAATTATTGTTATAGTCCTTGTTCTTCTTTTTTGTAGCTCTATTAGGACATCTTGATGCATAATGACCAATATTTCCACAACTGAAACACTTAAAAGGCAACTTACATTTGTATTTACTAGTACCTTTCTTCAACCTCCTTGTGAAATTTTCTTCCAGATCTTCTATACCATCATCATCCAGATCATCTCCTATCTTCATTGCTTTAAAGTCTATTTTGGTCTTCTCCTTATCTCTTGCAAATTTTCTCATTTCAAATGCATTTAGGACACCAAATAGACGCTCCTTAGTAAATGTCTTTGGATCATATTGTTCTTCAAGAGTAGACACTTTTGTCACTATAATTTTCGGGTAAGGTCATCAAGATCTTCTCAATTATATCTTCATCTGTAATGGTACCACCTTGATTCTTGATCTTTGTTGCTACAAGTTCAACTCTTTGATAATAGCTTGAAATATATTCTCCATCTTTCATTCTCAAGTTCTCAATTTTTTTCTTAGCAATTAATTTCCTTGACAACTTTACTCTATCATTCCCTTCATAAATTTCTTTCAATTTTTTCCATACTTCATGAGAAGTAGCTAGAGAAATAACTTTTATTCTTTTAGGTTTAGATAAAGCATTGAGTATAGCATTCCTTGCTCTATCATTCTCTTCAAAAGCTTCAACCTCATCAGTAGATGAAGGACTAGCTGCTGGTATCACATACTTTTTCTCCAAAACTTTCTAGGTATTGAAACTAAATGAAATCATATAACTTCTCATTTGTTCTTTCTAGTCATTGTAATCAACTCCATCAAAAATAGGATGCTACAAATTGTGTGCCATCTAATCTACCTCAAGCGGTTAAGCTTTTCACTGAGGAACCAAAGCTCTGATACCAATTGTTGAAATGCACAAGACAACTGAGAGGGTGGGTGAATCAGTTGTAACAAATTCTTTACTTCTAAAATTAATCATTTCCACTTTATCTTTAGTCTATTATTAAGTGTAAACATGAAATGTAAATAACAGAAAGAAAACACTAGAGATGCCAGATTTACGTGGAAAACCCATTGAGGAAAAAACCATAGTGAGGATTAACTCACAATATAGTAGTAATTCAATACTAGATACAAAGGCTCATTGCTAGAGGGATCACTTCTTAGATACAAAGGCTCACTACCCAAATTAAGGGCTCACTACCTTGAAAAGGACTCATTGTCTAGAAAGGAGGCTCATTGCCTGTAGAAAAATAAAAAGATATAAATGAAGATCCGCCACTAGGGCTCCACACATTCACAACCTAATCGAAAGATTGTAGATGCCCTCATCTCACTGCTTTCAGGAATCTAACACCTTAAAGTAATCTTGCCTCAATTCACTCTTCCACTCTCTTCTTTTCACACTTGTTCACACACTTCACTCACTTGCTCGATTCGTAGATGATAGAAGGATGGATAAGAAATTTTCCACAATTTGATTTGCTTTTATATCATATTCAACCTTAGAAACATTCATGAAGGTCAGCTATACAATTTCAAATTACAAATTCAAACTAGGTTAGCTACTCAACATTCTCGCGGTGGATAAGAACATGAGTAGACCAATTACATATTTAATTTAGGACCTAAATAGCATCTTGGATCATGCACATGCTTTCTCAAATCGATGCAAAATCCCAATGTAACTTGTAGACACCAGGTCGGCCAAACCTAATGAAAACACAAATGATCTTTGAAGTACACGCATCTCTAGCAAGATAATCACATGTGGATTACTCAACACACTTCACCATACATTTCACCATCTCTAAGAACACCTCATGTACATCCACAACAATTATAATAAACTTGATTCGCATAGAAATCTTCACTAGCCCGACTGGAACAACTAGCAAAACACAAGAGCTCTGGAGAAGGTCTTCTTGAGCACCAAATTGCAAGAAAGTTTTTTAGAACACATAAACCATCAGGGTATGTGCAGGATCATCATGGAAAAAATAGGCCCTTAAGTGACGATAAAATTCAGAAAAATTAGAGTTAGGCAACTTGACATAAAAATTTGAATAAGTTATCTATATTATTTCAAAAATATGTAAGAATAGAATCTGTAGAAAATTGAATGAAGTTTCTAAACTACTAGGTTTATTTAAAAAATATAAAAATCTATTTGGTGAAAAATTGAAATTTCAATGCAGTAGTACTTAAATTTTAGGGAAAAAATAGGAAGTAGGTGCCTTTCTAACCACCCTAACTACAATAAAATGATAATATTTTTTTATAATATTTTAGATATAAGTAGAGGGATCATGCTCTGATGTGATGCATACTTTTTGTAATTTTTTTCCAAGTAAATGATTAATTATGATTTTTTTATTACAAATTTTAAAAAATATAAAAACTTGTATGTTTGACCACCTTAACCTTGTCAAAACTTCATGAAATTCAATTCTTTTTTAATCATATAGTATGTGAAGCTTAGAATGTGACGTGTTTTAGATTCAAAAAATGTGATACCGTTTGAAAGATATAAATGTTTTTCAATCAGCCTATCAATTGGGACTTCAGTCGTAATTAAAATAAAAAATGAATAATAATTATTGATTAAATTCAAAGTAAAGCATAATTTATATTGGTGGAAAGTTGAGAATCTCCTTTAAAAACCCTTTTTGTTTAATCAATTTTGGGCAAAAAAAAGGTCGTCAGCCACATGGGCCATCATATCACTTACATATCGCCACTTTTTGGCCCATCATGGTCCAACACATACCCATTAGAAAGAGTCATCTCCCAGATCTGCAAGATCTAAAACCAAATATCAAAAGATTGTGGAGCCAAAATATTTCTCCCAGTCCACAACCAGACAGCTATGCCAAACTAGTTCACACACCAGTGAACATATCTTCTACTCTCCATCGACCCATAAGCTGAAACTTAGGATATATGATCCATTGAAGCTTATGAATGCATATACAGATCCGTACAAGCATAGGATCAATACAGACAAAATGTAGAGCACAATACTAGAGCACAACCAGAACGTGCCTCAACACAAAGCATAGCTCCATGTACTCTAAGCACTTCTATAGTATCTCAACTATACAAATACTATCTGCAATCAACTTAAACTATGTTGACATTAATGAAAAAATTAGTGACAACACCACCAATACATCCATACTTTAAATAGGATTCCTATGGAGGATCATGAGAGATTCTAGGTTGGAGATGCAACTAGCCATTCTTCCAAGCATAAGGACTTGTTTCTTGATTGATTCCATCTTCAATTATTGTTCTATTTTCTACCTAAGGAAGGCACATTTCATGTTTATGACTTATTAGGGTGATTAGAGATTTCCTTTGTAGGTCACTTTCATTTTCATTTTAGGAATTCTATTCTAACACAATTGAATAGGGTTTCTCCATGTTCTAGCTTGCATAATCTTAGACACACTTAAGATTAGGGCTCACACACATTTCTATTTTTAGATCTATGCTTTTTCATCAAGGTTTAATTACCGAACAAGGGGTTTGACCAAGGTGAATCCCCATAAACAATCAATCAAATTTCCTTTGTTTGGAGGTTATTTTACAAGTTCAGATCTGGAGATCCAGTGAAGAAGGAAGTGAAGACCCTGGATCATGGGATCACATTCAAAAATTGCAAAAATTCAATATGGGACTAAGTTGCCACCTAGGGAATCTTAGTCCTCCCTAGGGTATTTTTCAGAGATTCTTCCAGATCCAGCCCCGACATTTGAAGATTTTGTATCTACCTCAAAAAAAAGTTGAGGGACTAAGACAACAACTTAAAGGCATCTTAGTCCTCCTTGGCATATTTTGACAACATTTTTGCATTTCCATAATCCTCATTACATTTCCAAAATTCCCAGGTACACATACCCTAACTTACTATTGCATAATTTCATCATTTGCATCCTTCATTTAGCTTGCATTATTAGGTTTTATGAGTTGAATGTTAAATTGTCTTTTCCAAGCTTTTGCTTGGTGGTGAACCCCTAAAAGCCTAAAATAACCCCTCCTAGGTCCCTCCCTATTGAGAATTGACTCACCCTTTGGGTTGATAGTCAATCCAATTTGGGATCCTAGGACATTCTTGAATGACCTTAGGAGAAAAATGGTGTTCTATGACCTAGGTTATAAGGTACCCATTTTCCTATGGTTCATTTTGGTGAACCTGATATTTTTGAACATTCATTTTCTAATTTAGTCCATTAAAGTCCTAGATCTAGGTTGCATTCATTCTTACATTGCATTTTTCATTAGTGAAAGTTCATCTAGGGTTTCTCATATTTAGTGAAAGTGCATCTAGGATTTCTCATATTTAGTGAAAGTGCATCTAGGGTTTCTCATATTTTCATTAGTGAAAGTGCATATAGGTGGCATTTTTGCTTTCTTGCATCATATTATTTCATTGAAAAAGTAAAAATTGCATTTTTAGTCATCCTAATTGCATTTAGAAACATTTTTATTTTATTCAAAATTGAAAAAATTACATTCAATCTTGCATCTAATTGCTTGTCATTAGTCACTTTTTCTTGCATTCATTTGCATACTTTTCTATTTTCAAACATCAAGTCCCTAGGTAGGAAACCTAGGAACATTGTGAACAACTCAAATTTTTCTATCTTTTTCGAAAAAAACCTTTACTGGGACTAAAGCGGCCTTCCTAGCATCTTAGTCCCTCTCAAATTTTTTAACTCAAAATCTTGTCTGAGTTGTGTGATGTCTGTTCTAGTTTCTGGAACCTCCAAATTTCATCAGGAGGAAAAAGACACCCTTCCTCACATCTGAGTCCCTATGGAGTCCGAGGTTACAGTTTTTAGGGTTAAATAGTGATTTTTTGTGCTTATGTTTTCTATAATTACTTTTTTGTATCAATTTCTCAATTTATTGTTTCATGCATTTACATAGTTCATGTTTACAACTTCTTGACAAAGATAGATTATTTCACTTTCATTTTGTTAGACATAGATTTAATTTTAAATTCATTAGAAAACCAAAACACAAAAACCAAAAACATTAAACAAGCATACATTTATGATTAGTATGTTAAAATCCTTTTTCCAACTTAGCGTAACCCTCAAGCCTTTTAGCAGTGATGAATTTGATATGTTAGATGAATCCCTTGGGGACTTCATCTTGCAATGTTCATCCACTAAGGCTTGTCCAAACAAACCTGAACAAAGAGAAGTAAATGTCATTCAACCTCAACTCATCCTGTATCCACCTTCAAACAAAGCTCAACCTACAAACAAACCTATGCTTATTCTTGAAGCACCGAAAGAAAATGTGTCGCAACAATCAAGTTATATTATTGTTTCTCATACATTAACACAAGGAATAATAGATAGCCTCAACCTAATCCCATTTCATTATCATTGCCTAATCCTATATTTCCTAGTGCTCCTTGTTTTCCATCGCTTAGTGGAAATGAGTATGATCTTGTTGAAAAACTTAAGAATACTCCCGCTAAGATTTCCTTATGGGATCTTATTCAAAATTAATCTAATTACCACACCATGCTTCAAACAACCATACAAAAAGTTATGGTCTCTCCTAGTACAAATGAAAATTATGATGTGTCAGCTCTAATACAAGGAATGATTATAGTTAATGTAGACATTACCTTTCACCAAAATGAGCTCCCTCCCTTGGAAATGAGAAAGAAATCTAATGCATTCATGATAATAGCTAGATACAACAACATTGCAATAAAAACGACCCTTGTTGATAATGGCTCAACTCTAAATGTGTGTAGTGTGAACCTTTTAGATAAGTTGGGAGTGGATAAGTTAAAAATGAAACCCAATGCCTTATCGATTCAAGGATTTGATAGTATATGAAAGAAACCGCTCAGTGTGATTACTTTGCCTATTTCAGTTGGAAAGGCTACCTTACAAACTCCAATTCATGTTATGCCTCATGACCTTTCATACAATATTATTTTAGGAAGACCATGGATCCATGAGATTCATGTGGTGCCTTTGAATCTTCATCGCATCATGAAGTATGTCTATAAAAACAAGATATACCAAATTGAAATGGACCCCAAGTCTAAAAGTTGTTTGAAAATTGAAAAAGGAAACACCAATCCTCTGAAAACATTAATTCCAACATCAAAAATAGAACCTATGAAAGAGGTAACACAAGAAATGGAAACATTGTCAAAATTAGTAGATGATGATTAGGGTTCCTTGGAATTCACACATTCATTTATGGGAGAATATATAATCACAAGAAAAGAGAATGGAAAACAAAAACAACCAATGATTATGTCAACATAGAACTCAAGAGAAAACTCACAAGCTTCTACCTCATATATTCTTAAAGAAGACACAAGCTACACAAAAAAATTCTATGAGATAGATTATCAACAACCACCAAACCCAAAATAAATGGAAATAATTTATGGGTGAGGTTATGAACTTATGAAGCAATTGGGTTATAGTGGAAAATAATGTGGAAAGAAAGAATAAGGAATTCATGTTCCTATGGAACTGAACACGCAAGAAATGAAAAATGGTCTGGGATACTATCCTTCTAAGATAATGCAAGGAAATAAGAGACCTTCATTAAACATGAGCACCATTATGTGTAAACCAAAAATCAATCTCACTTTGAAACATCCAGAATTGCTTGATATGAATTCATAACCATCATGGGAATACTTTGGAGATGATGAATCATTGAAATAAATGCTAGGAGTTTATGATAAATCATCTACTCCTCAAAAGAAAAAGGTTACGTGTTCTATGATTAGCACCAAACAAAAATATGGAGAAAACAAGAACTGCGAGATAGACATGAATAATGAAGAGTACAACCTTGAGTTTTTGAAATCAAATGCACTTCTTGTAGGGGATACCAGGGATATAGAAATGGACATCAATGATAAAGAGAAAATGATTAACATAGGAAAATATCTTGATGATGGAGAACAAGATAATATTGCAACTTTACTTCATGACTTTCCTAAACTTTTTTCTTGGACTTATTCAGATATGTCGGGAGTTCATCCTAAGATTGTAACAAACAACATAGTCCTTGCTGAAAATGCTAAGCCCATTAGACAGAAGATTCAAAAAATGAACCCTAAAATAGCCTTGCTAGTTAAGGAAGAAATTGAAAAACTCCTTGAGGCTGGCTTCATAAGACCTATAGATTATTCTCCTTGGATCTCAAACATTGTTGCAGTCATAAAACTTGACAATCATATTAGGATGTGTATGGATTTTTTTTATTTGAATAAAGCATCTTTAAAGGATGACTTTCCCCTTCCTAATATTGACATGATAGTAGACTTGATTGTGGGATATGCTTTATTGTCATTCACGGATGGATTTTTTGGGTACAATCAAATTTTCATCAACCCTCAAGATCAGTACAAAGCAACATTCACAACTATTTGGGGAATATTTTTTTGGGTTATGATGCCTTTTGGATTAAAGAATGTAGGCACAACATATCAACGAGCTATGAAACTAATATTTCACGATTACATACATTAGATTTTGGAAGATTATGTTGATGATATTCTAGCTAAATCTTTAACAAGAAAAGATCTAATGTAAATTTTCTTTATAAGATTTTGAATGAATTCAAAAATACATGAGATTGAATCCAAAAAAGTGTCTGTGGTGTAGATAGTGGAAAACTTTTAGGTTTTATTGTATCTCATAGAGGCATTGAGGTGGACACAAATAAAATTGATGCTATCGTTAACATGCCACCTCCTAGAAATATCTCTCAATTGTGTACCTTACAAGGAAGAATTCAAGCCATTCATCGTTTCGTAGTATCCTTAGCAGATTGAACATTACCATTTACACATCTTCTTAAGAAAGGCATACATTTTGATTGGAACAAAGATTGTAAACAATATTTTGAGAGTTTGAAATATTATCTTGTCACTCCACCTATTTTACAACCCTCTATGAAAAACAAACCATTCATGCTTTATACATTGGTATCAGCCCATACTCTTGCAGCATTGTTGGCTCAATAAGATGAAAAGGGTAAAGAACATCCTATTTATTACATTGTTCGAACATTGATTGATTATGAGAAACGAATACACACCAATGGAAAAATAGTGTTTGGCTCCTGTATTCACTACTAGTAAGTTGCGACATTACTTATTAAATGCTGAAATACACGCGATGACGAAGTTTGACCCTTTAAGACACCTTTTCACTAAAACAAACTTATCAAGATGCTTAGCTAAGTGGGTAATGTTGTTGACTGAGTTTGACCTTAAATTTGTTTCACAAAAATCAATTAAGGGGCAAGCCTTGATCGACAAGTTAGCCGATGTTCCTTCTCCTTTAGTGTTACCTGGTAATAATTCTTTTCCTAATGACAATGTATTGAAAATAAAAGAAATTACATGGGAATTATATTTTGATGAATCTAAGTGCAGAATTGGCTCTAGTGCAGGGGTTATAATAAAACCACCCACAAAAGAGCCTATTCCCCTATCATATCGGTTAAATTTCCTATGTACAAACAACATTGTTGAGTATGAAGCATTACTCGTTGGATTGCATGTCGCTCTAGTTATGGGTGCTAGAGACATTAAGGTATTTGGAAATTCAAAATTAATCATCAAATAAATAAATGAAACATATCAAATGAAGGATGAAAAACTATCAAAATACAAGGATCTCACAATAAATTTGTTAGACAATTTTGAATCATTCACCATTGATAACATCCCTCGAAAAGATAATTGTCATGTGGATGCAATGGCAAGTGCAGCTTCTCTTATATCCCCTCAAGATCCTTCAAAAGACTTCACATTCATTTTGCATACAATTATGAAACCATCAATCAAAGATAAAGCAGACGAAGTGCTAACAACAACCATAGAAGACTCAAGTGAATGGTATGATACGATATTCAGTTACTTGAAAGAAAATACCTTTATTGAGCCAACAAATAAAAACACTCACTCTCATTTTAAAAAATATGCATCTAGATATATTATCCTTGTAGACATCTTATATAAAAGGTCCTTTGATGGCCTTTTACTTAGGTGTCTTAAATAATCCAAAATCCCTATAGCACTTGAAGAAGCTCATGTGGGTGCTTGTGGGGGAATTTTTGGAGGAAGATCATTATTTCAAAAGCTAATCTACATGGGATATTAGTAGAAGAATATGGAAAGAGATTCCTTCGAATACGTTAAGAAATGTCATAAATATCAAGAGAATCAAAATTTAATTCATGCTCCTACCTCTGAGCTTCGTCCACAAGTTCCTATTTGTCCATTCTCAATATGGGGTTTGGATATTATCGGAAATATATCTCCACCTTCATCCACTGGACATATGTTTATAATTACGACAATGAATTATTTCATGAAATGGGTAGAGGCTATTGCCTTATGTTCAACAACTGTCGAAGTGATATATCATTTCATATTGGAACACATTATTGCTCACTTTGGACTTCCTTCCACATTAGTTTTAGACAATAGGACACCATTTAAGAATAATGATGTGAAGAATTTCTTGGAAACATTTAATATAAAACATCATTTTTCAACGCCTTACTACCTACAATCTAATGGACAAGCTGAATCAACTAATAAAACTCTTGAATACATTCTATGAAAAAGAGTGAACAAACATAATAAAAATTGTCACACACAATTAACATACGTATTATGGGCTTATCGTAATAGTATCAAAACTTCAATAGGAAACACACCTTACAACCTTGTTTATGGTGTCAAGGCAATTATGCCCCTAGAGCTAGAGATTCCCTCCTTAAGAATCACTCTTCAAGGGCTAATTGATGACAATACTTATAGGGAGCAACGATTACACCAACTTGAAATTCTCAATGAAAGGTGCATCAATTCCCTCAAACATCTTTAAGCTTACTATAAGAAAATGCAATGAAGTTATAATGATCATGTCATCCCTCATTCATTTAACAAGGGTGATTTGGTGCTATATGAGAACCAATGAAATGTTAATGCTAACCCGACACAGAAAGGAAAGTTTAGCCCTAATTGGTTAGGACCCTATGTAGTTGATGAAAGCTATGGGTCTAAATCATAACTAATATCTAAAATGGATGGCACACCTCTTTGAGAACCTATCAATGATGCAACACATTTGCGTCGGTATTACACCTAACTTTTCTGAATAGTGTAAGTTTTTAAAGCAGTGTTGCTAGAGTTAATGGATAGTATTTCATTTTCTCTTGCACTTGCTTCATTCCTAACACCTAGTTGGTTGTGTCTTGAATATTGGGATAGTGGGTCCAATTTGGTTTTGGATTCTTACTTTATGTATCATGCTATTCAAACCTTGTGGTGTGTGCTATGTTAGGTTAAATCTTTATTTGCAAGTGCATTTAATTTAGCATAACATACTTCATCTATTTAAGAACACAATTTAAGAAAATAAATTTAGATCATGGAGATATTTATTGAATAGTCTAACATATATTATTTAATAAATCACATTTCCATCTACCACATATAAATATAAAATCCAAACATGCTCATATATATATATATCAAAAAAAAAATTATGGTACAATGTCACTATGGCCTATGACTATTAGATCCCTTAATATCTAGTGTTTGCACCCATCAAGAGATGATGGTGTGTGATCAATATCTACTCATGGTATACATCTCTTACATAGTCCATAGTTCCTCACATAATTCACCCTCGCATATTAGTGTCTCCACACGCTCTTGCTCTGCACGATCTGTATCAGCCAAGATTCTTGCATTCTCTCTTTGTAGTCACTCAACCTCTGACTGTAACATAGCCTCTCTCTCAAATATCTGAGTTTCTCAAGTCTCCTATAACTCTACCTCTAGTGTTGATGCTCGAACCTCAGCTCGATCAACATGCCTGGATACGCTATCAAATGCTCCCCTAAGCCTCACATAACTCTCGAATAGGTCCATGCACTACACCACAAAATGTGGAGGAATGAAACTTGTGGTAGTAGAATCATCTATAGGAAGGGGTGGCACTATCTCTATAGTTGCACATCGAAAGAGGTCCCCAAGATCTATCATAGGCCCTACACAATAGACATCATAAGAATAATCAATGTATATCATCATAATATATACATATACATGAGCATGATATACATAAAAACATAAAGCATAACAATAAATATAATCACCTAGGTCTATAACATGATTGGTAGGAATCTCAAATGCCCGATTGCTCTCTTTGTGCTCTCATACACTATCACATGCAGATTGTGACCTTGTAACCCATGTGGGAATTGTATCTCTCCACTCGGATCTAGGAGGACTATCCTCACCTCTATCACCATCCTCAATCATAGGCTAGCTCTGCTCAGATCCTTTGTCTCCTCGTTATCCTCTATCTCCTCGTCATCCTCATCCCCCTCATAGTCGTTCTCCTCATCTAACCCTCCTCTTCCTCTGGAAATAGGTCTACTACATCTACCCTCCTACTTGACTCTCTATCCTACTCCCCTAGATCTAGTAAAGATCCTTGAAACCCCATAGGATATCCCATAGGAAAGATAGCTCCTAGTTGAATCACCTCCCACCACTGATCATACTCATGTGTCATGTTGACATAGTCAGTACTGGAGATTGGGGGAACATCTATCTCCTCCTTTGCATCACTCTGGACAACATCATCTTCTATTATTCGTTTAAGGTCCCTAGGTCTACAAGTGCTCTATATTGATCGTTTGTATGAAGACCATAGTATGGGTCATCTTTGTATTTTCCTGAACCTTCTCATGACGTGATTGTAGTAAAAGGGTCTCACAACGTGATCGCGTCATCCCAACAAAAGTATGTCTCTCTACATCTACCTAATTTGTCCTATAGTGTCTGGCCAAGATAGCTCCATTAGATAAGGTCTCCATACAATGTCCTCCTTGCTTAGCCTATGAAATTTGACCCTCTAGAATAGTACATCATTGTTCTACCATGCCTATCTAAGGGGATAACTAAAGGCCTATGGGTACCCCACACTGTGGCAGTAAAAAATCCTTTGGGCCTAGTACTGGTAATGTGCTCTAAGATCTAGGTTTGTAGTAAAGTGTAGTGTAGCATTTTGTTCACCTCTCCATAAGTAAACCGACCCAAGTCATATTACAGGTCTGCCAGTATGCTCTGAATCCATGCAAAGACAACATGGTAGTGCTCCATGTCTTGAATCATGTGTGCACTAGCTCCCCCTCTAGATGTGCTTCATAGCCATCAGGGACTGGGTATGTGTAGGATCATCATGGGCCAAAAAGTGGCGATATGTAAGCTATATGATGGCCCATGTGGCTGATGACTTTTTTTAACCCAAAATTGATGAAACAAAAAGGGTTTTTAGAGGAGATTATCAGCTTTCCACCAATATAAATTATACTTTACTTTGAATTTAATAAATAATTATTATTCATTTTCTATTAGAATTACGAATAAAGTCCTGGATAGGCTGATTGAAAAACATCTATAACTTTCAAATGCTATCACATTTTTTTAATCCAAAACATGCGTCACATTCTATGCTTCACATACTATAGGATTAAAAATAAATAAATTGAATTTTATGAATTTTTGACCAAGTTAAGGTGGTTAGACAGATGAGCTTTTAGATTTTTTAAAAGTTGTAATAAAAAATTCATAATTAATTATTTACTTGGAAATAAATTATAAAAAAATATGCATCACATCGGAACATGAGTCCTCTACTTATATCTAAAAGATTATAAAAAATTATTATCATTTTATTGTGGTTAGGGTGGTCAGACAGACACCTACTTCTTATTTTTACCCTGAAATTTAAATACTACTACATTGAAATTTCAAATTTTCACCAAATATATTTATTTAAAAAAAATAAAGGTCTAGTAGTTTAGAAACTACATTCAACTTTCTACAGATTCAATTTTTACATTTTTTTGAAATAATATATATAACTTATTCAAATTTTTACGTCAAGTTGTCTAACTCTGATTTTCTATCTTTTTATTGCCACTTAAGGGCCTGTTTTTTCCATGATGATCCTACACATACCCGACTAGTACTAATACTACTGGGAAAATCATGATGCGTCGAACAAATGATGATTGTGCATGTAGAAGCCATGCAATTTCAATGCATAGTCCTATGATCCACCAGTGAACCGATCTCCTTAGGCAATGCTCTGTGTCACACCACATCACATCAAAGCTCCTATCCTATGCTAGGAAAACCCTCTCTCCTCAAATGGGCACTCACAGTATGTGGTGCACATCCTCTAGTGTAATTGTCATCTCTCCTGTAGGTAGATGAAAGGTGTAGGTGTCCACGTCCCATCTCTTTTCTAGCACCATCAGAATGTCATCATGATACCACATAGTTGGGGAGATGTAGGTCAAGTAGAGGCCCATCTCTTGGAGGATCTGCACATCCTCCTCAAGTAGTTGATTAGCAAGCTCTCGTAGATGGCTCAACATACAGCTTCCCAAGTATTGGCACAACTGGGGTGAAGTCTGAAATAGAAAAGAATAAAAATGTCATTTCAAACATCTTAAAAACTTAAATTTGCACTTTAATGGTCAAAAAGTGTGCTAAAGTTGCTCTAGATTATCTTAATTAAGGGTTCTAGACACTTTATTCCTTAATTGGGACACTTTGCGACAAAGTGGGACACTTTGCAACAATCTAGAAAAGTAAAAGAAAAACCCTCCCTACACCTTAAATTCATCTAATTTTTTATAAAAACTTTAAAAATTTGACTAAATCAAAGTACATAGATGGATAAATCCACTCACAGTAGGCTATAGCTCATCCAGTGTGATTGCCTCCTATAGAAGCTCTATTTGTGGATGGGTGGATGGGCATCTGCTCGGCATAATGGCTCACTCTACTCCAAGCTCACTCTATAAAAAGGTAAAAGATAAAAATGAATATGAACTACCTTCTCTTTTATCTTTATATACATGCATATTTAGGTCACTTTTTGTTAAAAAGAAAAGAAGTTCTTAAACTAACATATTAGGAGCTACCAAACTTCGTTTTCAATTCCATCTCTTGTGTTGGAATCTTTTTCTCTCATTCTCATGAAATTTCTATCATCATGTGGCATGGTACTTGAAAATTCCCTATGATAGACTTGTGCAGTTCGATGTGAAAGGATTACTACCATGATTCCACCTTTGTAAAGCAAGCTGAATCAAGGGGGCATACATCTACCCTCAAATTTAATTTGCTAGGAAAGTCAGATAAGAGGATTTTCTTTGAGCTACTAACGAATCTTTGATGTAGGATGTGGTTCCTAACATTGTGGTTTTGTAAGAAATTATAGTGGGGGCTTCATTCTCTAGGTAATAAATCCATATGAGTATCCTCTTATAAAGTTACTTGTTAAAGTACTTAAGCTTGCATATGCACGTAGTTTCATATGGGTGCTAAAGTGGGGGCTAAATGTAGTGTATAAAAATGCATACCTTTGCATTTTCACACTTAATTTGGACCTATTTTAGCATCCCTTGCATTAAATCCCCTTCAAGTCACTTATTATGGGCCCCTAAGACCACTTTTTGTGCATCTCGAGGCATATTTCAGCTTTAGACCTAACCAAAATCCATAAATAATCATTAATCTTGGTAACCCACCTTTCAAAATTGTAAATTAAGCCTTGTGGGACAAAGATGCCCTTGGTGGCATCTTAGTCCCACCTAGTGGGACCAAGATGCCACCTAGGGTGTCTTAGTTTTGAGGGCTTTATTTTCAGGAATTAAGAGTAGAAAATGGAAGTATTTGAATTAATTTGACATTTTGTCAACCTTTGGGATCTAATAATTGGGTTATTAGATAGAAATGCCTATAAAAGTAAGATTCACAGCCATTTTTCACCTAAGCAAGTAGGTTGGAGAGATTTGAGACAAGTTTTGAAGCAAGTTTATTTGAGAGTTTCAAGAAGCAAGGAATTGAAGTCTTGGAACAACCTTCTATTGTGTTTTTGCAGGTTTTCAAGTCTATTTCCAAGCCAATATCTAACATTTCCAAATACTAATGATGGATTCCTATGGAGGATCATGAGAGATTCTAGGTTGGAGATGCAACTAGCCATTCTTCCAAGCCTAAGGACTTGTTTCTTGATTGATTCTATCCTCCATTGTTGTTCTAGTTTTTTCCTAAGGAAAGTACATTTCATGTTTATGAATTATTAGGGTGATTAGAGATTTCCTTTGTAGGTCACTTTCATTTGCATCTTAGGAATTCTATTCTAACAGACTTGAATAGGGTTTCTCATTGTTCTAACTTGCATAATCTTAAACACACTTAAGATTAGGGCTCACACGCATTTCTATTTTCAGATCTATGCTTTTTCATCAAGGTTTAATTACCAAACAAGGGGTTTGACCAAGGCAAACCTCCATAAACAATCAATCAAATTTCCTTTGTTTGTAGGTTATTTTATAGGTTTAGATCTGGAGATCCAGTAAAGAAGGAAGTGCATAACTTCGATCTCAAGATCACATTCAAAAATTGTAGAAATTCAAGATGGGACTAAGTTGCCACCTAGGGCATCTTAGTCCTCCCTAGTGTATTTTTTAGAGATTCTTCCAGATCCAATTCTGAGATCTGAAGATTTTATATTTGCCCCAAAAAATAGCTAAGACAATAGTAAAGGTGTCTTAGTCCTCCTTGACATATTGTGATAGCATTTTTTCATTTCCAGAATCCTCATTACATTTCCAGACTTCCCAGGTACACATACCCTGACTTACTATTGCATAATTTCATCATTTGCATCCTTCATTTAGCTTGCATTACTAGGTTTTGTGAGTTGAATGTTAAATTGTCTTTTTCAAGATTTTGCTTGGTGGTGAACCCCTCAAAGCCTAAAAGAACCCCTCCTAGGTCCCTCCCTATTGAAAATTGACTCACCCTTTGGGTTGATAGTCAATCCAATTTGGTATCCTAGGACATTCTTGAATGACCTTAGGAGAAAAGTGGATTTCTATGACCTAGGTTATAAGGTACCCATTTTCCTATGGTTCAATTAGTTATGAGTCACTACAAATAGAATTTAAGATAATAAAAATCATTGGGCATAGAATAAACCAAAGAAAAGAGTTCAAAATAGATTTTTTCAAATGATGTAAAGATACAATAATCAAGTCAATTTGAATCAAGATAAGAAAATATGATTAATTCAAAATTTTGATTATATTTATATGAATTAACTTTCATTGTGATATCAAAAAGTAATCAAGCTATTTTTTTTACAAATCCAATGTTATTGTAAAATGGTTTGTATAAACATTGGACAATTTAGACTATGATAAAAAAAATATATATTATGATTTTCAAGGAAATTGTGGCCTTATAGTTAGGATGGTGTATTTAAAAAATAAACATGTAGTTTAGATATTGGTAAAAATATTACGTATAAAGAGATTTAACATGTACTTGATCAATAAAATAAAAAAATCAAGTGATTTGGGCCCTTGATAATCACCATTATATTTGCCAAAATTAAATTTGTCAATACGAACTATTCACCAATTGGTGAAGGTTCACCACTAACCTCGGTCAACTAAGTTTTAATGCCACATAGGAGAGAGAAAGGTGATGACATAACTCGAACTTGTTTGGTGATTACCATACAAAAAATGACTAGTAGGTCAAACAGGATGACATGCAACAAAAAGAAAAATAATGAAAAAAAAAGGGTAATCTATTCTAAATAATGGATATCTAGACCTGGAAATCTTTTTCAAGAATATAATACTTTTTTTGGGAGGTTAATCAAAATTTGAACATTCTAGACATAAAACTCATGAGTGGGCACTAAGGGTCGTATCCTCACTATCCAACTCATCCAAAGCTAAATAGGTGCTCTATAGAAATTCTTGCTATGAATTAAAAATTCCTATCTTAATGAAATGTTGGGTTGGGTATCATTTATCTTGCATTTAATATCCTTCTTCAAACTAAACAAGTGGACTATACAATCTTTATTGAATCACAAGGGGTGGGGAAGCATATTAGGTAATTATGCCTTCTTGTGATGAAAATTTTGATATCACCAATGGTACTCAATTAAATTGTCTTATTCACCACACCAAATGTTTCCCCATGAGAGGAAATAGAATACTTCTTAATGGCTTGATGGCTTGAAACCACACCTTGAGTTTTTAATGGCTTTCCACTAGATTTGATAGAGGGTTTTAGTGGAGCATCACCATTGCTATTATTCTTTTCTTTATGATTGACCATTATAGTCTACCATCCACCTTCCTTTTGTAGAAAGTGGAATTTCAGTAGCTAGTTGAGTGGTGGGCCTGGAGTAGGAAAAAGCTGAAAGTTAGTCTTGAATCTTATACTGAAAGGATAGACATTGATAACAAGTATTTAGCAAGTACAAATAGAGAATATATTAAGCATGTCTCATTTGGTGATCTAAATATCAACTATCTCCTTCATATCCTTGGATAGGTCATAAACCTTTTTCTTAGGTTGATCTAAAAATAACTTGTGTGATTCAACACAAATAACATTGAATAGGGAAGATGCTATTTTGGTCAAGAAATTCCAGCATGACAAGGGCAATTGAAGAAACTCCACCTATATAAGGACATGGAGAACTTTCTCGTCTAAGTTGACAAAATATCTAGTTCAAGGTGAGAAGCAAGTAAGAATGATCATACAAGGGACCATGCTTGAGAATAGCTTTAACATGGCTTGCTTTGACAAAGTTGAAAAGGAATAAAACCTAAGATTTTGTAGAGTGTTAAGGCGAGTCTCATGTAGAACCTAAGTTTTGGTCACCCAATCTTTAAGCATGCTTTCAAAGGGGAGCCTTCCTACAAAATAACTTATCAAAGTAAAATCTGCTACCTAGTGACATGCACTATCAAACGTTGGAATGAAAAAAAACACATTTAGAAATATTTTAATAAATATACATCATGAAACGACTTAAGAACAAATTCTTTAGAACACTTAAACAGAAAAGTTATTGCTATACTCCATCAAACCTTCAACCTTAGTAGCAATTATTAAGTTACTAAAGGTTGGGACCATAAAAAAGAAACACAATATGCCCACAATGTGACAGCCTACGAAGCACCTCCATAAATACGGAGAAAGAATGCCCATTACTGTTTGATAGAACATTATAACATCAGGAAGACTCAATAACCAATAAAAGCCGGTTCTAGGAACTTGGTTTCTCAATCGTTTTAGTAATATATCTAACTTATTTTAAGCCCTAAGCCCACTAAATTTCTGAAAAAGTTTAACAAGTGTCTTGTCAAGCTACAGACGATCAATTTCCGCCCACCGTGAACAACGCAGTCCGCACGTGTGGGTGATACATCTTTGCTCGTTAACTGAAACAACGCAGCCAGCACGTTGAGCACGTCGTTCCTATTGTGTAAGGTTCAATTTCAGTCTCCATGGATTGCTGCTGTACTTTTAACTTGGTCCTTCAAGTGTGCTTTGGCAAGGCCGATATATAGAAAACGAATATTTACTACCTAATGCATATATACAATGTATACTAATGACTGGAAAATTAATTTAAACTGTTAAGTCACTGGAAATCTTTTCTTATAATTTTTTTTAGAGTAATTTAAACTGTCAAGCCATGTGCAAACCATTTTGTCACTTGTGCACTAGTTTTCTACTTAATCTCTAATTTTACAAAGTAATTTAAACTTTCAAACCATGTGCAAATCATTTTCCTACTTATCTATCATATTTGGAAAAGGTTTATCTTATTGATACTCCATAGTTTACATCATTTTGCTAAGTTGTCCTGTGAATCCAATGTTGGGGATTCTCAGATTAGAAACGATAAAAAAGGAGAGCCAATAGTAAGGACATTTAATTCGACAAAAGAATGGAATCTCGAGATGCACAGATAACTTGATTTGGGACAGCTACCGACGACTTCTACCACGGAATCCTGGTGCTCAGCGTAAACAACAAAAACGCCGTACCGTGTGTGCAGGCACGTTTTCAACTTCAGTCTAAATTAAAGCCTACTAACTAGTTTCATTCTTTATTAACTTTGTTGAGTGATTATAGCTCTACTTTGGGTTGGTCAGAATATATATATTTTTTTATGGAGGTTTCAGACCTGCGAGGCAGTCCAGCGGAGGCATGAAGCCTGCGAGCTGCCAACCAGCGAAGGCCACCACATAAAGGATTTAGGAACCCGATACAGGCCCACACGTGCACCTCTTCAGCTTAGAGACAAGGACTGAGGGGCATCCACGCTGCCAAATTCGCCCAGGGCATGATCCTGGCCTCATCCCTTATGATGTCGGAGCATTACACTCAGCAAGACTTGATGCCTGGTGGGCTCGTTCCGAACCTTTCAACTTCACCAGTAGACCAAGGGCCCATTGACGTTGGTCAGAATTTTAAAAAGCAAACCTTCATTGACATTTTTAAACAAAAATATAATTTATTAAAATAAGTATGCTAAAGGGTAAATTTAAGTTTTCAAAAAATAAGTTGTATGGTATCATGTTTTAAAAGTATGTTGGTAAAGCTAGGCCAAAATAAATAGATATGGTGTTTCAAATTGAAAAAATGTCACAACACACTAGTTTACATTTCAAAAATAAAAAAATAGTAATCAAACTACTATAATAATCTAATTATAAAAGAGAGCAATAAATTTTGTGGACAAAACCAAGGGTAAAAGGGGGGTCTCATCACTAGGGTTATACCATCCACAACCTTGCAAATCACTACCATTGTCTACTAGCCCCCATCCATCATTGCCAACAATTCCCCCTCCCCCCCCCCCTCTTGCACAAGAACCTAGTCATTCAAGGTAGAGAGATAGATTGTTGGAGTTGACAAAAAATTCTCTAATCAAGATAGGCCAACCCAAATAACTATAAAGACGTGAAGAACTTATCAACAATAGGGAACAATCCCTCATGGATGCTAGAAAGCTAAGGAGGAGGAGGTTCCATTTAGATTGTTCCCTTGTAGGTAATAGTCGGCTTAGCATGGTTGCCCCATGCTAACTATCATAGTGGTAGTAAGTGGACTTGGAGTGGCTATGTCTCTTCAACTAAAGTGGAATTTGACATGGGATAATTAAGGCAACTAGCCATCATGCAAGGAGCATTTCCCCAAAGTTTAATCAAGGAGATGTTGGACATCCAACACTACCTTGGTGGCTTGGACTTGAACATGTAGAATCACATTAGAGATAACCATTGATTTGAAGTGAGTTGAAAAAATCATATACATAGAAGAGTTTGAAAAAATAAATTATTCTCATCTTTCCAAATCTAGAAAATAATGTTCATGGTTAATGCCATAGTTAGAATAAATCAACCAAAAATCTAGCTTCACTTCTTAGGATGACAATTATGTCAAGTGAATTGTTCAAGCCTTAAAGGAAAAATAAAAACATGTATTTAGTAATAAAGATCTTTGGCATGTTACAAGCACAATACAAAAAGAGTTGTAGAAGGTTTTTAGGTTTCCTACAAAGAGGAGTCATGCTTAGACTGGAAACACAAAATGCATCAAATAAGTGCAAATAGGTAAACATTGATATAAAGTGTAGACACCTAAAATAATTCACCTAATCATCAAATCCTAGTTATTTCCATTAATTATTATCATCATAACTAAATATCATTTATCACATTATTTTACCATTTATGATCATTAATTACATTCATCTATCATTTATCATCATTTACTAATTAATAATCAATTAATCCACTAATCCATTAATCCATTTATCTAGGATGGCTCCACATAGGTAAGCAAAGTGTGTTATGCGAGGTGGCCATATAAAAAATATTGTAAATGAAAAATAGTGTAAAACAAAGAAAATAGGGTGCGCCCACCTTTTAGGAGATGGAAAACTTAGGGAACCCCATTTTGCTCTATTTTCATTCATGGAAACCTTAGAGATGTCAATCCAAGGACGAAATGAAGGAAAGAGATCTACAACAAGGTGTCCTAGGGTGTGTTTAAAGTCTAAAAGATGGTTCACCACCAAGCTAGGGCTTAGCAAGACTAGGAATGTAAACTGAGAGAGTATAGAGGTGCACCTAGAAAATCGAAGAGGCTCAGAACAAGGTCCGAAATCTTGAAAATTTGACTTTTAAAGCATACTAGGACTCGTATGCTAGGCTGGTCGAGTTAGTCCCAATTTAGGGTTTTTGGGTAGAAACTAGAATTTCACAATGACAAGTTTGAATCCTTTGAAATCTAGAAAAAGTGCTATACCAAGACTCATATGCCACACGTGGCATATCATTCCCATTTTGTCATGAAGTATCTCAAGAGCATAATTCAAAATTGAATCTTTGTGAGCTTCTGAAGATGGATCAAATAAGCACTTCCCCACTAATTTTATGCAAATAGGCTGGATATCTTTCCCTAGATCTGAGTTTTTGTGAGCCTTGAAAACTTTCCATGACAACTTTGACAACTTTTGCAACTTTGTCATTTTGGTACTTTTGGGGGCTTCAAATCCACTTTTCTTCAACCTATAAACCTACAATCACACAAAGAGAGAAAAAGTGTTTTTTTGTTAGGGAATGGGGGTTTTCCTTGGTCAAACCCAGTTTTGGCAATCAAACCTTAATGAGAAATGAATCATGAATGAAATGAAACATGAAACATAAGATGAAACAATAGAACCTTGTTTGAAACCTTGTAGATCTACAAACAAGCATGAAGTGGCTTCAATGGATATAGATCTTGATCATGATTCTTGATGAAGATAATGCCTTTGAATACTTGAATTGATCATGAACAATACATCACAACATTAGCTCAAAACCACATGCATGATGCATCAAGCCTTTGACATGATAATGGATCTTGAATTTTTGCAATAATCTTCTATAAATATGCCCTCGAATTCCTTAGAAATGATCTTGAATGCACTTGAATGCTCTTATGAAGTACTCTTGATTTCTTATTAAATTCTAGGATGAAACTAAGTGAAATAACCTTGTATTTATACTTTTTATGCCAAATTTCTTGAAATTACAACACTACAAGCTGACATTAGATCTAGGAGGATAAACTCCTACAAAGAATTTGAATTTAAATTATGTATAAGCTAAGCGAGACTCATACACTAGTTATGTCGTATGAGTCCCAGTGGCTTAAACATGGGACACAAACTCTAAGAAGTGCCTCAAGTTTAATGTGAAATTCAAAATTAGGTCCCAAGACCTAGGTGGGACTCATATGCCCAAGGTGGAGTATGAGTTCCAGATCACTAGATTTGGAACACATGACCCAAAAAGTTATGATTGGTTGTTTGATAATTGTTGGGATTATCCTAAGAAAAATGCATTTAATAAGGCTTGTGGATGCAAAATAGGACCAATTAAGGAATAAAGAAGCCTGGTTAATTAATAAATCCCTAGATTAGTGTGAAAGTGTAATAAAACACTTTACAACACCCTAAATAAGGCACAATTAAGTCCATTTTATCATTAATTATTTATTCCTAAATTAAGTGTGAAAAAGGGCTACTTTTTCTACACTATAGTAATGTACATTCAAAGGGATTTTGCTTAGTTCATGTAAGGTCTATTTTTAGGGAACATAGTGCCTAATGTCTCTAATAGAGGAAAAATAAAATAAATATCACACTCTCAGAGGAAATCAAACCTAATAACACCATCAAAAAAGGATGCATCGTAAGAAGAAAGAAAATCACATTGTGAAACATGAGTATTGATGTATGCCCCCACTTTAAAGCAGTTGCTAACATCATTACTATGAGAAATTTATTTAAAAGTAGAAGAATGCATGAGAGGTTATTTGGAAAGCCCTATGCCAAGTCATGTGTTCTCAAATGAAACTACATCATGACCAAGGGGTAGCCCACAAAACTCAATATGTCATCTATGAGCCAACTTAAGGCATTTCACCCACATCCCAAGCTTATTCTTATATATATACATGTAAGGTGGTCAACTAGCCAAAAGAGAGTCCAATGATAGGTTCCATATGTGGACAAGGCTTCCTAACCCCTTTACCCCGCTTAGTGCAGGACAAGAATGAGCTGAGAGGATTGATGAGGATAGAATAGAATGAAAATCAGTATCAATTAGAGGACCTAGGTGTTCTAGCCCAAGGAAGAGCACCAAAATCCTTAATATGTTCAATTTCATCACTCGAAGATTTAGATTCGTTAGTAGAATGACCATGAACTCTATGATATACAAAAAATGAAGTCTTGTAGTAAAATTTCTTTTGTGTTCTTAGAGGAAGAGATATTAAATGATATTGGAGGAGTCTCAACAAGAAACCCTCTTGACAAATAGTAGAAGATATTCCTTTATTTTGACAAGATGTCATACACACACTAAATGATAAGGCCTTGAATGATAATGGAGATAAAGGTGGTAAACCTAGATCTTTCTTGAATGAGTATGGTATATACTTCACTTGTTCTCTATCATTTTTCTTTGTGTTTTCATTGTATCCATGTTTAGGAGGGAGTTTGTATCCAAGACCATAACAATCTTCCAATTTATATGAAGGGGGTTTATGCTTTTGAGAAGGATTGGCTTCTTCATGAGAACACAAATCCTTTTTAGGTCTCTTAAAGTTATGCATCATCCTCTGATGAGGGATGGGAGTTAAATAGCCCCCATCACCACCATGGGGTAATGTTGTTGATGTAGAACCAAGTTGAGAAAATGAAACACAAGGTTGTTTTGGTTTAGATTGTGATACTTTGTACTCTCCCATAAAGGAGGGCGTAAAATCTAATGAACCCCAATTGTCACAATAACTTGCATCTAAAAATGAATCATTTGTACATGTGACCCTTTGGAATTTAAGGGTGAGAGTTTGGATTCTTCATTGACACAAGGCATAAAATATAACGACCCCAAATTATCACTAAAGAGTTTTATTCTAGGTGAAATACAATTAGGATTAACATCAACTTGTATAGGCTCAACTTTTGATTTTGGAATGAAGGTATTAGGGGAGATGGGAGTGTTGTGATCATATGATGTATAACTTCGTTCATCTACTTCAACCGTGTATATCTTGTTGTTTTATTCAAATTTCAGCTCATGGTGAAGAGTAGATGGGACTTGTTGATGCCAAAAATTTACAAGTAGAAGCCTTATATGAAACTCAATTAAAGGGGGGGCCTATTGCTCTAAACTGAGTAACCTTTGGGGTTTTTAAGAAGCTGACTTCTTCTGTAGTTTGGGGTTTGGAAAGGGAAAAGGAAGAAAACATATAAAACAAAAATCTAACTAAGGAGATGCACCAAGAAGTAGATATGGGCATCGTAAATCTATCTATTGGATATGATTTAAGGGTTGTTCAACAATCTTCTATGTCCCAGACTAATAAAAATCGAAGATGAAAGCCTGAGTAATTTACCAAATAACATAAAATAATTCCCATATGCATTTACTGAAAAGAAGAGTACAAGACATGGTTTAAATCAACAACATTATATTGAAAGTATAGAAGTTTTACAAATAAACTACCCAGTGCAATAATGGTGCATAGTATAATGTTTTATCAAATAGATAAGAAACATAAATGCCGAACAATGGTATAGTCTATGAGTCTTCTACAAAAATCTAAAAAAATACAAAATGCATGGTTTCTTTCACTATTTTTTTGTATGTTTCGAACTCATTATTCGAAAGAAGAAGCAATATTTATAGAAGAAATGATCCCTCTGTCGCTTAGCTAGTAACATAAAAGATTCCATGGAAAGAGAAATGATGCCCACTGTAATGATTTCCCTAGGCCGTTACAATAGAAAATATTTTGAACCATAGAATGCAGTCGCCTTCGAGCTAGATGTATCCTCTACAAATGATGACGATGGTCCCAATGTAGAAGCACCAAACCTCCTGCGGACATGTTTCACTTTCCCATGAAGTTAGTCAGGATACATGGAAATTTGGTGTAGCTTTTTGCTCATTCCATCCTTGCCTTCGATGAAATCCTTGTGGAGAAGACATGTGGAGAATTTTTCATTACCTGTGTTGACTATGGGGTCCACCAAAAGGTGCACGTAGAATGATGCTAAGTGGTGCATGGGCGTAGCTCAATAGAGAAGCGAAGAGGAAGCAAGCCTCAAAGGTGCATGTTGCTGACACATGGAAGTGTGACAGGGCTCGGGTGGAAAGTGAAGGAGGAAATCCTTGCAAGGAGAGTGCAGGAGACATGTGGCATATCGGGTGAAGCTCTTTAAAAAGGGGGCGAAGATATTCAAGTAGATGGGGCATGGGTCGAAGCCAAGAAAAATAATACTATCAACTTGAAGGGAGCTAGAGGGATTTTATATCCACAGCTTTTGGTGACTACCAAGGGAATTTTGCCTGTGGAATGAGGAACCCAAAATTTTTGGTTCTAAGACTAGAGCCTTGTTTATTGGGTGATGGAGTCAAAGCTTTGAGAGAGTTTTTTGTAGAGGCAGCTAATCGACCTCGGATGGGGTCAATATGGAGCACATATGCTCTTGTGCCTCATGTAGATTGATTAGTTCTTTGAATTACAACTTCACGGATATCCTAGACTCAGACTCAAGTTGAAAGGGAAGCCACACAATATGATGAGTGATGCCCTCGATATCCTTAGCGGTATGGGGCTAACTGAAGCTCTAAAAAGTGGATGTGTCCTACTGCCTCTCCGCAATCTTTGATACAATCTGCTCCACCATTGCCACTGAATCATCAAAGAGAAACGGGGAGGGGAGGCCCATTTGAGTTAGTTGGGAGAACTTTTCCCACATGTTGTTAATGGTTCCCCCTAGTGTGGTAGAGCAATCACTGCTATGGAGGATGGTTGTGTAGCAACAGATGAATTTTTCATTTTCTTGGCAGTCAACTTCTGGTTCTCGATCCCTACACTCACTAGGTCCTCATTTGACACTATGTATAGCTTATCCAACAACCTTTCTGCCTCAGGGACCTTCTCTGTGATGAACTATGGGAACTGCTCAATCATCCCACAAACCTCCCCACTCAAACTTGATGCCTCTGCCATGAACTAAAGTGTAGGATGAAGAGTCAGACATAAGGCCTTGAGCTTTTCCCAATATGAAACATATGGTTGTTGGATTTTTAGAAGGAGGTCCAACTAGATAGTAGGGGGTTGGGAAGGATTCTTCAAGAGATTGATTTTCACATTCCTCGACCTAACGTCCTATGTTATTTCTATGATTTTCTTGTCTACATTGGAGAGTTGCTCCTACAGGGCCGTCAAATTGCCAAACCATTTTTCCTTGGCCTAGCTTATGTCCATAGATTCCCTATCTATGGAAAGCTTTACCTACTGGATTTCCCTCTCGAATTGAGTTTGTCGGCCCTAAAGAACTATTTCCTTCTGTTGCACCATCAACCCCAATTGAGCACATTGGCGCTGAAATTCTTCATTCTTTCATTGTATCTCCTCTTCTTCCCATGCCAACCGATCTTGTAATTCTTGATTTTTCTATTGAAAATTAGTGACTAGGTTGGGATCTTGGGATTGGAACTTTGCAAGTTCCTCTTGGAGTCGAGCCTGTTCTGCCTTTTCTTGCTATGAAAACCATGCAAATTCGGCATCCCTCACCTTGTCCTTCATTAGTAGGACTTCAATCCTTTCTTTAACATTTTTTAGCTCATCTTCCTTCTTCTTTAGTTGGCGACTAGACTTGAGAAATTTAGTGGTCTCCACACAGTAGATTTCCTCCATGAGCTCAACTTTATCCTTTGGTCGAGCTACGTACAGATCAAGTCCCATAGCATGGATAGTGTAAACCTCAGGACGCATTTCTCCTTGAGGCTTGATGACTGTTGGATGCATGGTCACAAAGTACAATGACTATTAAGCCTCATTGAAAAGTGTTTGCACCCTTGGCTGTACCGGCCTTTTAGCATCCTTTTACCTTTACTTCTGGAGCCTGAGAGCTCATGCTTGTTTACTTTTATTACTCTTCAACACAAATTCTATTAGTGACCTAATGAGCTCACCCACAAAGGGTGCACTGAGAGGAACAATAAAAAGGAATGAGAGAGTAGTGTTTTTGGCTGATTTCTTCTTTGGAAGAGAGAGCGTTAGTGGGGAGAATAAGGGAATATGCGAAGGCCTAGATTGTGAAGCGGCGAGAGGACTCATGGGAAGTGATGGTGGTAGTAGAGGTGTAGCGGGCTGCACTTGTTGAGAAAGATGAGTCGGAGCTGACTGAATAGATGTAAAAGGTGCAGCAATAGCAGTTGCGGACTATGGTCTGATGAAAAAGGGAATAACCTGCGGGGGAGTAAAACCGAATTATCGTACTTGGGATAATTGGGAGAAACCTCCTGTGATCATTCTAGTAGAAGTGGAGAAAGAGAGGTCGACACTTGAGGTGAAGGGTGATGCAGAGACAGTAGAAGAAACCAGAGATTGTGAATCAAGAAGAGGAGGAGAGAAGGATACTTGAGCTATGGATGACTCTGATCCTGGGCTTCTTGTAGGTTCCTGTGATCCCTCTCTAGAAGTCGAATCTGTGCACTGCCATTTTCTTGGTGGGGAATCCTCCACTTGTAAGACCTTTGTTGAGTGTTGTTGGGCCTAACCTCTAGGTATTTTCACAGCCCATGAGAATGTCTATGAGGTTCCCAAACATGATATATTCACCTACAACTTCAAAGTAGTTGTGCTATGTTGCTTCATTGCTTGTCCAGTTTGCTATGTCAAGGCTATCTTCACTTCCTTTTCCTTCTCCTTTCCCTTTCCTGTATATTCCTTGGCTTCCTCTAGGTTGATCTCATCATCATCACTTACATCAGTATCATCATGTGCTCTATTCCACAGAGTATCAAATTTTTCATCTATGTCTACTTCTTGGTACAAAGGATCAGGGAGCTTGATTTCTTGGTGGTAAATCCTGAAATCCTTCATATTTTCTTCACTCCACAACCATTGTTTGACCAAATCATTGTGAATGGTGGCACCAATTTGGAAATTTTCATTAAACTTCACCAAAGGGAAATACAAATTGAGCCATGGCGGCCTCTTATCCTCTATAGGAATGTGAACCAAGTCCACAAATATATCATCCTCTTCTGATAGGGGATTCCACCACTTTTCCCAGTAAGGTCAGGGGTTGTGAGTTACCTGAATACTTGTGCATGTTAAGTCATTTTTGAGGTTATATTGGCATTTGTCGCAAATCAATACCAACCCCAAATGAGCTAGTTTTTCCTCTAGCAGCTTATGTGATTGCTTATTTTTTATTACGATTGTTTTGAAGCTTATTGGGCACAAGAAAAATCCTATCTTCTTGGCCTTCCCTCCCAAAAAGGTAACATCAATAATTGATATTTTTCAAAACATCTCAAGGGCTAGCACCGATCGACGAGGCATTCCAAGAGTGAGAACGGTTCCTCGATGAAGCCATGCATCTGAATGAATGTGAAGTCTTCCCTGAGAAACCAATCACACTTGGGAGTGAAGCTCTACATCCACCTTGTTTGGTCAGCAGAAAGTTGATAAAGTTTTCCATCCTCGCTTAAGTCTTGAAGAATTTGAGTCAAGAAATAATATGAGAATGCATAATAGTCATAAGTTGCAGAAAGGATGGGAGTCCATACATAAACTAGCCTTCTAACTCCCTTCTCATAAAAAATAGCTAACCTCATTTTTTTTTTTGAAGAATTCAAGGTTCTAATGCAAAAACATATAGGCAAGGAGAGAAGGAAACATGAACTTATGCTGCATTCTATACTCCTTGATCTGGCTAATCATTTCTTGAACAATGACCTATGTGAAGTCATACTAGAATGTGGAATGTTGCCTCCTTAACTGAAAACCCAGACCCACCTAGAACTCATGCACCCATTTGTCTTCATCCATGCCGCAAATGAAAGACATCATGGAGAAGGCATCCTTTATATCCCCTTGTCTAAAAGCATTGTACATGACTAGAATTTTTGGCAGCTTTTCTAGATCTTCCCGAGGTCTTTGGGTTTCCTAGTTATAGAAATCCAGTGCCTTTTATCTCCCTCTCTAGAAGCTCTCTCCTTTTTATGGAGTGAATGACTCCATATTTTCCACTCTAGAGCCCACTCTTGGGATGTAGAGCATGTCTCTGATAGCCTCATCAGTGATTACAACCCTCAACTCCTAGCCTTCAATGGTGTTGGTATCTGGGTTAAAACATAGAATGCCCTCGTGAACCAACTCTGAGCAATAATGCACAAAAGGGACCATATATTGCGGGAGTCCGTAGAACCATTATTTGTACACCAACTGGTGTTTGCTAATGATGACCTTCATTCTTTCACAAGTTGCCTCCGTTAGACTTTTAGGGTTGGGTTTGAGAATGGGATCATGAATGTTATCCCATTCTTCCTTTATCTCACTCTGGTCTCTGTGATTTTTTTGCTTCTCATGCAAAACCACTTCGGCTTCTCTTATATTCCAGGTGAAGCATAAGAGGTATCTTCAAAGATATTGGCCATGGGAATGGTACACATGGCATCAAACAACATTTGGGTTGCTTCACCTTATGCTTCCATTTGAGGATTTTGGGTTGTTTCCATTCTTTCTGCTCTGCAAAATTACCCTTCTTTGAAACAAACTAGTATTGGACGAATGGAACCTAAACAAAAAACACCAATGCAAGGATTACATTGAGCACAATTTCAGATGGATTCTTGTTCTTTGTTTGGGTTCGACTCACTCAAGCACAATGTATCATTAACAATTATCTCTCTAAACTAGGCTGCTTCGATTTCTTTGATGTTCTTTAGCAATTGTGCACTCAAAAAGTCTTTGCACTGGGTAGCGTATTCAAGAAGATTTTCACATTGTTTTACTCTTTGTATGCACACTTAGCTTTTTCTTGACCGAAGTTAGAAATAATGATATCCTTCTTGGATTAAATTTAGCATGTACCACTAGCTCCCTTCCTCATGTGAAATGAATTTCTTGTCCCTTTGAAAAGATGATAATTCATAGTGACAACTATTAAGCATGTCCTTCGACACAATTTTCTTGGGAAATTGAAGTAGCGATTGCAAGCATATAAAATTCTCGCATGCTTGGCAATTAATATCTAGAAAGAATGATTAAGCCAAAAAAGCAATGAGTACTTGAAAATATTTTAGTTTTGCCTCAAAGGATGAAATATGCTTGCATCATGACACATCAACACCTATTCATATGGGTGATCACTTGGGACTACCTCCAACTTGCACTAATAAATACCTCTCCTTAATTTTGCACGCAACAATTCATACATGGCGAATGCAACTGGGTGGGAAATTAAAGTCGGCTCTTGGCAGAGTTTTTGAGTTAACACTCAATTAGCATCATGCTTATGGAATGCAGGTATGTCAAACATTTCTATAAATAGACCCCAAGACAACAACAAAATTGCACTTTGTATTTTAGGAAGAATTAACACTTAGGTAATCGGGTAGAATTTAGGCATCATGAATACTCCAATTAGGCTCATTGGTAAGAAGGATCAAACAACTTTCTTAGGTGAAGTTTCCACTCTGCATCTGAAACGCGTGATGAAGAAACACCATTCGTTGGCTATTATAGCAATGAAGTGGATACTGGGTAGGTACTACATAGAATATGAAGACAAGTATAGGGTGAACACTGACATTATCTCCCACTTTGTGGCATCCCTACTTGATATTCAGGTCCCTAAGATGATGATTATGTGGCTCATGCTGGAAATATTCCTGAAGCGGTATCTGAGTGGCCTTGGAGAGATAGTGGCAAATGCAGTGTACAACCTAGGTATCCCTACGACAAGCGACCTCCAAAACATATTGAAGAAGATGTTGTGGTGTCGTGGGTGTCGTTTCTGAGTGGATTTCACATTCTTTTGCAAGCTGAGCACCACCAGAGGGTCACCCATGCTTTTCACTTCCTGCTACACTGCTACAATGTGGAATGGTATACCGATTTCAAGGACATAGTGTTTCCTCCACCACTAGCTGTTGCTGCTGTGAATGCCCCTGCTGCTATGAATGATGATGCTACTGATAACAATCCTATTGTTCCTACCAAAAATCCTAGTGATGAAGATGTTCCAAATGCTACTATCGACAATGCTCCTGCCCTGCTACTTAAGTCTTAAAATTTTTTAAATGTTTTTTGTATGTATGCCCAAACAAGGCCCTTACCATATATAAGACTGCATAGTATATAAATATACTTTTCTAAAAGAATGGCCTTTGAGCCATTTTTGAAGTGTATTTTTGAAGTATATAATACTTTCAAATGAATGTATAACTTATACTAAGTTTCTGTCTCTTTTTCTTTTTGCTATTCTATATCATGGGTTCCCTTTTTTTTTTTCTTTAAGTACCTTTTCAAATTCTGCATATGGGTTGCTTTCAATTTTCTGCATATGGGTTTGTTTTGGAAAGACCGACCGAACAAAAGAACACAAACAAAAAATATTTACAATAATTACATATTTACATAGGTAGAATGATTTAATAAAGTTCAATTGAATAATTTAAGGTGGATTTCATTAACTGGAATCCACAATGCCTCTTTTTCCATGTTTTCTAATTCGAATATGTTGTGTTGCTTGCATTGAATTATTCTAAAAGGGACCTCCCATAGACTATCAAATTTTTCGTGTTGGCCAGGCTTTGCGGCCCTTTCATTAAATTTTAGCACTAGATCGCCACATTTGAGACCTTGGTCTGAGGTTTTCATGTCAAACCATCTTTTAACCACTTTTTTGGCAATTAGTCATGGCTGCTAGGGCCTTTTCTCTTTTCTCCTATACTTCTAGCAACTCGGCCAACCAAACCTCCATGGCAACATTTTCTTGAACCTCTAGTGATTTGAGCAACTGTAGCGTAGGAATCTTCATGGAGATGGGAAATAGTGCTTCTTTCCCATATACTAACTCATATGGAAAAGTCTTGAGGACTTGCTTAGGAGTTATGCAGACTACTGAGAGTGTTGCTCGGATGTTCTTGTGCCACTCTCTTTGATGTTCTAACTCGATTCTTTTAATGAGTCAGACCAAATTTTTATTGGTCAACTCAACTAGGCCATTTCCCTACGGGTATTATTTCAAAGACATTTTTAAGAATATTCTATGCACGAGTGTGAATTGGCATACCTTAGAACCTAGGAAGGCCTTGGAATTGTCGGAGATGATGGTCTTTGGTGGGCCAAATATCGTTACCATTACCTCGAAGAAGTTCACAATCTCTGGCTCTGTTGCATTCTTTAGAGGCATGGCCTTGACCCACCTGGTAAATTAGTCTATAGCTATGAGGATCCATTTTTGTCCTGCACTAGAAGCAAGATTGATCATCCCAATAAAATCAAGGCCCCATTGCGCAAAGGGTTCATCAACCACTATCAGGTTGAGAGGCATTGCCGAGTTTTTCCTCCTTGGCACGAAGAATTGGAATTCCTTGTAGGCCTCAACCAAAGAGTATGAATCATTGAATAGTGTAGGCCAAAAATATCTAGCACACATAATTTTGATAACGGTGGTCCTTGCAGAGAAATGTTCACTTGTGGGACTATTGTGGAAAGTGTCTAGAATTTGCCTTGCCTATTTTGTGGTGACACACCATAGTAGAATGCCATTGAAGTTCCTTTTGTAGAGGACCCCTTCAACAAGTGAATATTTGTTGTTCTACAATCTATAAAATCTTCTCCTCTAAGAAGGAAGGCCTAGCGTATATTTCTTGAAATGCATAAATCTTACCCAGTCCGCTAGCCAGTAGCCTTCAGACTTGGGTTCATTAGTTAGAACAAGCTTAGGTTTCTCTTCTTTAGCTACCATTTCTTCATCATGTGCCAAATATTCACATAGTCCTCTTCCTTAGATGGCCTTTATGGGCTTGAACTCGATATCATATTTGAGGATCATAGTGATCCAATTGGCCCTTTTTTCGGTAATCTCTCCCTCCATGAATATTCAAGCATAGTGGAATGTGTAACATATACAAAATCACCTTGTTGCAAGATATGAGGTGTCAAAACTTCTTGAGTCCCTTAACAATGGTGAATTCTTACCTTTCGATGAAGTTGTAGTTCATCTCATAATCCTTTAAGGTTTGGGAGTGAAATGCTATCAGATGTTCTCCCTTTCCTTCATCATCCTTTTGGGTCAAAACATTAGCGATGTTGGAATTGCTACTGAATACATACATTATGAAGTCCTTTGATAGGTTTGGATTTACCAACATAGTATCTAAAGAAATAGAATCCTTAACCTTCTCAAAGGCTTCTCTAGCTTTCTTTGTCCATTTGAATAATTGATCCTTTGGAGAATTAGGGTGATAGGTCTAATTATTCCTGCAAAATCAGAAATGAATTTTCTCACAAAATTTACCTTCCCAGAAAGGACTAAACTCCATTCTTATTGATTGGGAGGGGAAGCTCTCTGATTGCCTCTACTTGCTCTGGATCAATTGCAATTCCATCTTTAGACACTACATGTCCCAATAGTTTTTCTTGCGACACTTTGAAAACACATTTTTTTAGGTTCAGGGATATCCCAAACTCCCAGAATTTTTTTAAAACCATTTCAAGGTGATCATTATGATCATCCTTATTTTTGGAGAACACTGTAAGATCATCAAAGTATATCAAGATGATTTTATCAATCAAATCCTTGAAAGTGATATCCATTTCCTGCTAGAAGGTGGCTCCCACATTTGAGAGGCTGAAGGGCATTTTCACATATGCAAGCATTCCCCACTTAGTAGTGAATGTTGTTTTATGGCAGTCCTCCTATTTTACCTAGATCTGGTTGTAACTGGAGAACCCATCTAGTAGAGAAAACATCTTCGACCCTACTACTTTTTGCAAGATAGACTCCATGGAAGGCAAGGGGTAGTGGTCTTTCAGGGATGCTCTATTCAAGTCTTGAAAATAAATGCACAAGAGGATGTCTCTGTTCTTCTTTTGGATGGGAACAAAGTTAGATACCCATGTACTGTGCTTGATCAAGAAGATGATATGGGATTGAATTAGCTTTGTCATCTCTTGCACCATCAAGGCTTCAATCTTCCTATTTACTAGACTTTGCTTCTGACAGACAGGTTTTTCTCATTTTGTCATTTCTATGGTATGTTGTATAGTTTCGAGATCGTATTGTCATCATATGACCAAGCCACTACTCCATATTTATCACAAAAATGGATGTCTTTCTTTATCGTGTTGTAGGACATCCTTTCCAAATTTGAGCCTCATTTCATCTCTGACCTGAAGATCTGCATAGTTGCTTATGTTCGCTACAAAACTTATTTTTTCATTTATTGCATCATCACAATCGAATAGGTTTTTGAGAGTGACCAATCCTTTTGGAAGTTTTTTGTAGTTTAACTGAATAATTTTCCCTTCATCTGCTTTGGAAATTCTCAGTTGGAGTTGTTCAATGAACTCTCCAGACTGTTGGATGATTGAGGAAATGTGTTCATCACTTTCGAACACTTCCCAACTTTGATCATTATCTGGGATTGTTGGTCGGAAAATTACTTAGACATATTGTATGCTATTAATTAAGTCGGAAGTAGGATCAAATTGAGATCTGATTGCTGCCATGTAGTCCACATTTGTATTTTTCTCTTTGGGCAGTGTTTGGATATTGAAGGCTTCAAAGCTTTCAATCAGGTTCTAGACTGTATGTCTATAGGATCTCATGCAGACATTTTTTGTAGTGGAAACCTCTCAGTCTTGATTGACCACTAGCTCAAAGTATCTTAACACCATTATTTTCTTAATGCCCATCTGTTCTATAGGGCTTAGACCTTGCACTAAGCCTTTATATTTAGCTTCATTATTTGAACAAGAAAACTAGAAGCAAAAGGACTAGAGTGCCTTTTCATTGGATGGGGATGTCAAACATATCCTAGGTCCCATGCTAACTCTGCATCTCGCTCCATCAAAATATAGCGTCCATATTTCTGAAGCTGGACAACTCTCAGATTCCATCACAACCTTAGAAATCACCCGATCTTCATCATAGATGACATAAGTCCCCAATCTAGTGGCATGATAGTAATCAACATGATGAGTTTCTATATATTCACTCAAGAGGACTTCTTATTGATCGGTCTAATCTACAGCCACATTCTCATCCTCCAATAACTTAGTACGATATATTTCCTCTTTAGTGAAAGAGGTATGAGAAATCTCAAAGTTTATCATGGCTTCATTAGCCACATGTTCTGAATGTAAAGGTTTGGATATTATTTTCATTTTAGCTCCATGCTTGGTCCTGAGGATCAAGTGTGACCAATCCAAAGAAAGATATCCACCTATTTTTTAAGTGAATTCCTAGGATAAGAAGAGACTGAACATGGGGGGGACGTCTATGATCATGGTATCTTGTGGGACTATGATACTAAGGTAGTAAAATAGAGTCAAGGGGAGGTTCTTAATGACACCCACAGTTTCAACCTTTTTCCCATCAAGTTGTATAACCCCTCTTTTTAAAGGTTCATATCTGAGTCCTAAGGCTTTAGCTATATGCTTGGGCATGACTGTGGTGTTAGCACCAGAGTCAATCATAGAATTGTGCAGTAATTTCTTTCTCGCAATAAGAGTTAGAAAAAAGGGCTTTGGCTTTGGCTTATCTCTAACTTTGGTAGAGGCCTCCTTTGTACTATTTGTGAGAACTTTCATAGGAGTTGATGGTCAACAAATTTTCCCTTGAGTGATTTCTCTGTTGGCTCAATAACTACATCTTCTCAGAGGGCCTTTTGTAGCAATGAATTCTTCTTTGGAATAGCTAAATATCCAAAAGGGATATGTTAGTAGAGGATTTTTTCAATTCTTCCACCACATTGAATGATGGTGCATTTGAAGGCTTCTATTCCTTAGCCCTAGTTATAACAATCTCCTTATGCAGTTGCGATTGCAGAGCAATTGTGGAAGGATCGAGGGATTGGTCGGGGATGCTTCTAGGTTGTAGAGTGACCAGTTCTCCCGTGAATCTCCTTTTTAAATGATTGTTGTAATTAGACTGCACTTCCAAGGTCTCTGATGTGGATGCCTCATATATGAATACCGCCTCTTCTCCTTTCATCCACGACAAGAGCGCATGGTCAAGGGCTATGTTTTTTTCTTGTTCCAAGGACATTCCTTGAATTTGAGCGGTAAGCACCATGTTTTCCATTTACGGAGAGACATATGCATAACCTCCTAAACTTGACACTACACCTTAGCTACACTGTTCCACCACTTTCTATTGTAAATTTCCACGTGAAAATTTTTAAGGAACATGCACATTGCCATATGGAAAGCACCATGGATTTATGTCATCGATGAGGTTGTTTTGAATCAAGGTTAGCTCTCTTCTTGAGCTTAGGTGAGAATTCTACAATAGAATAGGCACCAAAACTATTTGATAAGTTGTTCGAGCTAGTGGATTTGTGCGCAAGCCTCCTTGGAACTAATTTTGGTGGTAAGAAGATCTTCCGCCTTGATATTTTTGGTAAGTTGGCTTCTAGAGCATGGAATAGTTCCACTTGATGGTAGTTACCTCATTTGAGATACTTTGTAGTAACTCCTTAACATTGTTCATCTCATCTTTTGAAGAGCTAGATGTAGAACTGACATTTTGTTGCATGCTCATATATGTAAACATAGATTAGGGAGGAGCGGGAAAACTAGTAGATGTTATTTATTGAGTGTGAATTGACATGTCTGGAAATATAGGCATAGCAGGCTGAGGTGGTAGCTTTCCAACATCAATCAGGTTGTTCTCTTCCTTAACAGTGATCTTGTATGCATCCGATAGAGTGGTTCCACCAAGGGACTGGATCATCATTGAGATGTCGACATTGATGGATTTCAGGTAGAACATGAATGCCAACTTTTTTTGATGAGTGAATAACATCCTGGATGCTCTCCCAAGTTGTGTGGAACTAGGTGTTGAAGTCAATCATTTCTTCACATGGGGCCCACTTTATGGTTACTAGCTGATGATATAGCGAAGACCGATCTCCATCATTCAAAAATATTTCATAGAAAGGATCTCCGAGCTGATCCCTAGTAGTGATAGTATTAGCTTTTAGATTATGGTACCAATCTAGCACCTTGCCCCTGAAAGAGGTTGCAAGCAACCTTAGCGCTACATTTTGATCGATAATACCATGCACCAAACACACGTATGCCACATCTTCAAATTTTTGGAAGGTCTTTTTGTGCCATCACTGGTGAATTTTGGTATAGCTTTTAAAGTAGAGGTCAGGATAGGGGCCCAAATGATGGGTGCTACTGGTGCTATAGGAGGGCTTCCGGCATCCCATGCCATGTAATTTTTGTTAGCAATTGGTGACATGGTTGGTGGAGGGATCAAAACGTTTACTGGATGAGTTCTAATTCATACTGTTACTAGCAGAGGCACTAGCAAGTCAGGGTTATTCATTGTTTGGGATCTAGTAATAGGCCGATGGCTCATACACCCACTTTAGATTTAGGTACATTAAAGTAGTCCCATCAAGAATGCTAGAAAAATAAACTATTGATGCCAAGATTTGACAAGAAAAAACCTTATGGGAAAATTAGTTAAAGGGGGGACCTATTGTGCTAAATTGAGTAACCTCGAGGTTTTTAAAGAAGCTGACTTATTCTATAATTTGGGGTTTGGAAAGGGAAAAGGAAGCAAACATATAAAATAAAAATCTAACTAAGGCAATGTGACAAGAAGTAGATATGGGCATGGTAAATCTATCTGTTGGATATGATTTAAGGGTTGTTTAATAATCTACTATGTCCTAGAATAAAATAAATCAAATATGAAAGCCTGAGTAATTTACCAAATAACATAAAATAATTTCCATACGCATTTACTGAAAAGAAGAGTGCAAGACATGGTCTAAATCAACAACATTATATTGAAATTATAGAAGTTCTACAAATAAAATACCCAGTGCAATAATGACACGGTATAATGTTTTATTAAATAGCTAAGAAATAGAAAGTCCAAACAATGGCATAGTCTCTGAGTCTTATACAACAATCGAAAAGAATACAAAAGGCCTGGTGTCTTTCACTATTTTTTTGTATGTTTCAAACTCATTCTTCGAAAGAAGAAGTATTATAATTTATAAAAGAAATAATCCCACCGCCACTTAGCTAGTAACATAAACTATTCCATGGAAAGCGTAATGATGCCCACTGTAATGATTTCCGCAGGTCATTGCAACATAAAAGATTCTAAACCATAGAATGCAGCCACCTTCAAGCCAGATGCATATTCTACAAATGATGATGGTGGTCCCAACATAGAAGAAAAAAACCTCCCGTGGACATATGTCGCCTTCCCATGAAGTTAGTTAGGATACATGGCAATCTGGTGCAGCTTGCTACTCGTTCCATCCTTCCCTTCGATGAAATCTCCATGGAGAAGACACGTGGAGAAGTCTTCATTACTTGCATTGACTGTGGGGTTCGCCAAAAGGTGCACATGTAATGATGCTATGTGGCATGCGGGAATAGCCCGATAGAGAATCGAAAGGGAAGCACGCCTTGAAGGTGCGTGATGCTAACATGTGGAAGCATGGCGGGGCTCGAGCGGAAAGTGAAGGATGAAATCCTTGTGAGGAGCGTGTGGAAAATACGTGGCATATTGGGTGAAGCTCTTCAAAAAGGGGGCAGAGATATTCAAGTAGATGGGGTGTGGGCCGAAGCCAAGAAAAATAACACTATCAACCCGAAGGGAGCTAGAGGATTTTTATATCCATAGGACTTATTTCATAGCATGGATCCATGGTTTCTCTAGGAGAAGATTGTATGACAGAGTTCATGGAATGATATGGATAGGGGTAGGCAACACTATAGGTCCAACTTGAATAGGTAATGTGATCATTCTGTAGGCTCCCAAAATTGCAAATTACAAACCCTAAGAGTATACCTACTCTTTAGGTTCCGGTAGACCTAGGTGGGTGTACCTTAATAAGCAAGTAGATTATAAATATTAAAGGTTGTGTGTACTCTCTAACATGGTAAATCTATCCATAATGGCATGCAAATGTGAAATATATGCAAAGCTAACAATTAATCCTACTACTAATGTTTGAAATTTGAATATGTGAACAAGATTTTATGAGGTATTGTTTTGAAATGAGTGTGATCAATTCCTATTCCTATTAGGTGAATGGAGTCAAGATGTGTATGGTATGTGGATCCTACTTCTTGGATTAACTCTAATTGCTTGGCACTCTTAAAATTTTACACTTTGTATAAACGTATAAGGATGTTGGTTATTAGGCTCTTCTTACAAATCCTAGCAATATCTTCCCAAGTTATTGTGACTTGAAAGGATTTTAATTCTTGTTAGAAGGAAACCAAATAAGACAATCAATCTAAAAGGATTTTAATTCTGGGCAAAAACCAATTAAAATTAATCTCTTAAAAGGAATTTTAATTCTCTTCTTTGTAGAAACCAATCAAAGGAATCACATAGAGGCAACAAATGTTTCTTGACAAATTAAGTATATGCTTGATATAATCAATTTGAATAAAAAGAGAAAACCACTATGGAGACAACTAAATAACATATATGAATTGATATTGAAAAACAACTAAACACCAAATTTTGGCCACCAGCTTAAGTTTTCTCCTCCATTATATTGCTTCAAAAGATAATACAATTCATATAAGAAGTTTGTTATGTATTATATTCTTTAAGTATGGATAGATGATAATTCTAATGATAATTGTGATGATGATTGAAAACTTGGTCTTGGTTTCCTTTATATATTGGAAGCAACAAGCTTCAGAATGATACATCTAAAATGGTGTCTCTTCATTTACATTTTACTAATTATAGATTATATTCTAACAAATGCAATTAGCAAAGAAAAAAAATGAGGTCCACAACATACATGATACCATTGTCCATTAATTTGCATCAAGTACTCATGATCACTTAAATTCTATTCAAATTCCATCTTTCATGATAATTTATCTGATGTTGAACTACTTTGATGAAAAATTCTGATCCTTATGTTTCCTGAGCAATGAAGATGTTGACTTTGGAAAGATGCTCGATATATTTTGTGTTGGAATAGGTGTCAGCATTGGTGATGATGTTTTTCATTACAAAATCTAAAGTAAAGATTTGCTCCAACTGTGAATGAGTTTTTCCCACTACCATTTATTCATCATTCACTTTGTCAAGGGCCACTCATAACAATTGACCCAATTCATTCTCCCATATGCTTCGTTCTTTCAAATCTCCCTTGTCATCAAAGAAATTAGGCAAATCCATGTCCAAGGGTTGGTCAAAATCACCTAGCTCTTCTGTCAGCACAATTTAAATTTTTTCATGCATATTAATTGGTTTTTCGTATATTTTGAACACATGATCATCAACATTCTCCATGGCCATTAATTATTCCTTCTTTTCCATCATTTAGAGATGTAGTCTTTTATGTTCTTGAAAAGTAGCATGTGTTCAAAAGTGAACTGCCCACACCTTTTCAACATTCTTGAGAATTTTCTCAAACCTTTTCTTGATCAACTTAGAGAAATTATTGAACTTGATAGATTTCATCTCCATTTCTAGTTTATCAACTTTATTTTGGAATCTCCTGGCTTTATGCTTCCAATAGGTAGTTTCAGTCATGGCTTCTAATACCCTATTATTATTATCTTCCAATGGAGAGTAGGCACCCAAGGAAGATGGCAATTTATCTTTATAACTGGCTATTTGTTGTCTAAGATTCTCATTTTTAGCCTATATATTTTATTATATCTTACTAGCCTCTCAATTTGGGCTTTAGTGAACCTAGCAACATTAACGTTCAGGTCTGTAGTCTCCAAAGGATCAGTGTCTTCAACTCGTTGTACAAGGAGATGGCCAAATGCTTTATCAGGATCATTAATGACTATAGGCTTCTTGTTTGGTGGGTATAAGGCCCACATCAGCAAAGTTGCATTATCTGGATTGAAACCTAATCTTGTGTATACTTTATCTACTCCTTCTATGCTCAACTGTAAATTTTTATTCGGATTCCTCTAGAAGTTGTCAAACACAATGGTTGAGCTCATGTCCCACCTCGAGAGTAGCATTATTATTGCTTCTTCTAATAATGCCCTCCCCCTTTTTGGGGTAATATCTTCCATTTCTTTGTCAACTTCTTCATGTAGCTCTTTTAGAACTTCTACTTCCTTTTCAGGTGTGATATATTTAATTTTTTCCCTAACTAGCTTGCCTTTATACTCATAAATAAATGTTTTAAACTCAAGGGTTTAAAAAAAATCATCATTGGAAATAAATTTTTGGCTGACATAATGTCCTACATCATCTGAGAGCTCATTTGAAGATTCCATCACAAGAATGTTCCTTTCTATTAGGGGCTCATAGTTTCCAATCACAAGTTTGATCATCTACACACCTTCATCACCGCTCCCCAATTCTTGTTCTACAATAGATGTTTCAACATAGAAACTAATATCTGGTGTAAGTTGAGAAGATAGTTGACATGGTGGGGTTTCATATTCATCTTGTATTTCTGCAATATTCTTAGTTCTCTTCTTTGTGAACACCCAAGGAGGCACATCCCTAGTTAACTCTGCTTTATGTGAAATTAATGCATCCATCCTCTTTATAGGATCTTCAATTTTGAGAAAGGCTCCTTCATACATGGGATTATTGGATTCCAAGCTTCTATTGTCATGATACAGGCTTCTCTTTCTAGCTGCATAATTTTCATCAACATTCCTTATTAAATCATCTTCCACAAAAAGTGTGTGGTGGTACCTGAGTGATCCCACAATATTGGCTTACAATTTCTAGCCAAACTGGACACTGAACTGATTTTTTCTAACTAAATCTTCACTTTCGGGCACTTGTAGTGGCTAAACTATGACGAATTTGAAGATGATGCAAACTAGTGATTTGTGACATTTTTCTTGTAGATTCTAAATATATTTTTAAGGAGTGATGCTCACCGTATACAACATATATTTTTTCCATGAAAGATAAAATTCTATTTTTTTTGAATTTAAATTTGTAACTATGATATCTAGCACTTTCATTTGGTTTCATAGTGTTTTATTGAATATTTTTTCCTTAATCAAGTTTCAAAGTCAAACCAATTACAATTCAAACATAGGCGAACTGTATACAAGATAAATTTTTTGTATGTATTGAAATTCAATTTTTGTTTTGTTGGATCAAGGATTTCAATATCTAGTGCACTGATATTTTTCAAATTTTTTTTTTTGATAATCTACTATTTTTCCACATATGTAGAACATAGAGCTTGATTTTCTATGAAAAAACTACATTCATAGGAAATATAAAATAAATATAATAATTAAATCAAATTTATTTAAAATTATACTTTTTGGGAAGCTTATAATAAGGACTACATAGTTACAAAAAATAAAATTTAAATGAATTCATTTGATCCCCCAAAAGGTAAATCAAAACTGGTTTTTTATTAGCATTTTGATAGGTGTAAAGGAGACTCCATTATAGGTATGGATTAAAACTAGAAGGTTTCTATCCAAGGGGGTCTCATCTAAGGTAGTTTAATATAACCCTGTTCAATTGGAATCCTTCAAATGGAACTTTTTAAGGCTTAAATCATTATATTTTCTAAAAATATGTGATTTCAGCAAAAATCAAAATCTCCTAGAAATTATAAACCAACATTGTGGGATCACCCATCCTTTCAATTTTTTTCTTGTTTTGACATCATTTATAGAGTATTCAAAGTCAAACTTCTCCCTTGTATTCCCTTTAGACAAGTTGTAATTTTATATCTTCTTGTCAATTAACTCATAGCCCTTTTCAGAAACCACATTAAAATATCCAAAGCACAATGTCCTGCGCATCAATGATTTCTTGTTATGACTTTTAAGGTGCATGAAATTTGAGTAAGACATATACCTCACAATCCCTAAATATGAAACCTTGTTTGGACAATTTTTTGGTAGAAAAAATAGTGCTCCTTCAAATCGATATACTCAAATCTTTCTACAATCACTATAGACATACCAATCACCCCAATTATGATTTACCTTCCCTCTTTCATCCTTGTCCTTTGGCCTGAAGAATCTTTGTATTTTAGTGATAGGCTATAATCACATGGGTGACCCAATATGTTGTATATAGGTTTCACAAAATACTCCTCAAAGTATAGATAGTGTGATCTTATACACCTACTATCCCAAACAACCATCCACATTTGTACTAGACTTATATCTCCATTGTCATCATTGTCCTTGACTCTCAAATTTTCATTCCACATTCCCATACTTTGTCCCTCATAAAAGATGAGGTGCATGAATAAAAAGTAATGCATGAATCTGATTCCTCCACTTTTATTTTTGATAGAAACAAGAGCATCATGGAGATCATCGTCTAGGTATTTAGCATAATCAAGGGTTCGAGCATCATGGCTTTGTATATCAGCAATTAAGACCATTGGTGTGATGTCCATAACTATGTGGGCATCCAAACCAAGTACTTGGCAGATAGAGTAATATGTGTATTTGAAATACTCCTCAAATAATTTCACATAATATGGAAGGTGTTCATCCCTTGAAAATATCCTGAGCCAATATCCTTCCTCACGGGGCCTATGCAATGGCAGTCTCCACCTTTTGTAACTAGTGCTCAGGTTGTGATAATCATTTAGGAGATCCCTAATCCTAAATTTCATGTCAACACTGGTGTTTAGTTGGAACACCATGGATATGTAGCTCTTGGTCATAAGGATGAAAGAAGATCCATTTTCCATTTTAACCATATGGGTTTGAGGATCATATCTATCTGCCACTACCCTGAGAAATTTGATATTAATAAACACCTTTGGTACCACCAACTTTCCTAAATTTTGTCTCCATGGGTTGGAGACTGGTTGTTGTATGTGCATCTTTCTATAGTGGTATATAAATAGATCATATTCCCTTGTAGTGGTCCACATATCACCCACTTTCTTGTTTTTATCCTCCAACTTCTCAACTTGAGGGTTTAGTTGTACATTTCGCCTAGACCTTTGTCTAGCCAGGACATTGATCAATCAAGTCTTGATTCAGATGTCTTTCTTCTAGTTTTTGTCTCTTGTTTTTAGGGTTTTCAGATGTACTTTCTATAATTATGTAGAAAAACCTTAATGTTTGTGCTTTGATAATTGAACTAGTTGGAGATACTAATTTTTTTTAGCTCAAGTTCTCATTACTTACTTGGATAGTAAATGATTTCCCTAGTCCTAGTGTCACCATCTATTGCTATGCTACATTTCATTTCTCTCTATTTTCTCAATGATTTCCAAGCATCTGTAATATTGGATTTTTAATTCCCTTGTCTCTAGTTCATTAATGTCATTTGATGGAAAATTTGTGTCATCAAGAGTATAATCAATTGGTTTGAATATAGGCTGTCAATTTTCTCATCATTGCTGCTAAATTGTCTCTTCATCATGTCGCACTCTTGTCAATATTTTTGATTCATCGGGAGGACAACATTTTGATCTCACCTATTTATCCCTTTTCTCCCAATATCCTTTTAATGACATTCATTCTCTATTTCAAGATTTCGAAGGGACTGCATATGGGTTTATTTTGATATCATAGTGTCCTTTCAAACCCTTTCTTTCAAGTAGTCTCTTTGAAATCCTTTTATTGCTTCAATATTTTAATATTTTCCTTTTGCACTATATGAGGCATAAGTATTATCACTTCATCAAAGGGACCAACGCCCTTGTTCTATTAATATGTATTCTTCACTTTGATGGAGTCCTTAGCTTATTCATTCACTTATTTATTTTAGGGTTGTCGAGGGGACCAGTGTTTGGTTCTTACTGATATAGATTTATTTCCCCAATATCTTTTCAATTTATATGTTCCTTTTCAATTCCAAAGGGGTTGTCGAGGGACCCCTTTTGGAATTCTTCTATTCCATTTTGTAATAAATTCTATCGCTTCATCGAGGAGACAAATTTCCTCGTCCCGTCAATGTATACCTTTCTCTCCAATGAACTTTTCATTTTACATGATATCAAAGGTTATCATAAATCACTTATCCTGATATTTCATAATCTCTTTGATTCTTGAGGTGTGTAAGTCAAACATTGTTCCTTTGAATTTTCATTATCACTTTGATACATTAATGAGTCATGTTCAAGAGCTATTTTTTTATTTCCTAAATGTTGAGGTGTATTTTCTTTGATACTCATGCCATAGTAATTAAAATATTTTTACTCCTTAGTGCTCCATGTCTTGGGTTATCAAAGAGACCCCAAAACATTACCCTTTGATATGAAAATTTTTCTTCGATAAGATACCAGTCAGGTTATCGAAGGGACATTAAGACAAGTTCCCTCGATGTGATATTGTCTCCTTGATAATTTTCATATTATATTTTTTTTCCATTCCTTCGAAGGGACCTTAGAATGACTTTCACTAATAGAGTGTAGTCTCATCAACATGACTTTCTTCTTATACAGGTAGGATGAAAAATGTAATTTTGTTAAAGTGATGACTATAGGGTAGATAAATGGAGTATTTTGAATGATAAAGTTTCTAAATGACATGCTACATGATGGATAATTTAGCAAAAAAAATGGGTGTTTTGTGGGAAACTTAAGGTTGATTTTTAGTCCTAACTGTGGATCTGGTTGGGGATGAATGGTTGTGAGATCATTGCAAGAATCAAGAAGTAATCTCTTAGATGAAAACCAAGGGCAGAGGTGGTGGATAAGAAAAAAAAATCTTAATGTACTATGCATGGAATGTAATAATTTCAAGAAAAGAACCACTTCAAGAATTTTCCATGCGTTGGCAATTCATGTTCTTCATCGATCATATTTTGTAGATAGTATGAGTCTTCACCATATTTACTAGTAATGATAAATGGGCCCAACCACAATGCTTCAAATTTTCCATGTTTTTCTTTATCTTGGCTTCTAGAATTCCACATAAGGACCATTTCATCCACCTTATTTTTTCTATCTTTTTCCCTTTTGACAAATAGGTACATTGTCTGTCATCGAGTCTTCATTTTTTTCTCTTGTGCTTGAGATATTACTTCATCCAATTCAGCCAATTGTTCTATCCTATTTTCCATGGGATCGAGGACATCTATATCTTCTTGCAGGTTGAACTTATAGATTGGTAAGAGGCTATGTATTGGGAGCCTAGCTTGGGCTCCATACACTAGCTCAAATGGAGATTTTCTAGTGGCCTTCTTCACAATAATCTTGTCAACCCATAGAGCCAATCTTAATTTGGAATCCCATGCCTTCTTGTTGTTATCCAAAATCCTCTTGATTATTTTTATGATACTTTTGTTACTAGACTCTACCTGGCCATTTATGGTGATGCATATGAAATTATTGTACCATAAGAGTTACAAAATGTCTTGAAATCATCTTATCTAAGAACATGCCACTATCTATGATGAGCCTCACGAGAACCCCCAATCTAGTGATGATGTTCTCTAATAGGATGTTGATCACTACCTTGCTAGTGGCCTGTTTCATTGGGACTACTATCCATTTTGTAAAATAATCAGTGGCCACCAAGATCCATTTGTATCCACCACTAGACTTGTCCATAATCTCTCCAATAAAGTTAATTCCCCACTGATGAAAATGAAATTCAATTTTCATAGGTCTCAATGGTAGGTCTCCCTAATAATTTGGTCTACCAGAAAACCTTTGGCACTCCTCACACTTCCTAACATATCTATGGGTGTCATTGAAGACTTTAGACGAGTAATATCCTGCTCTCAATATCCTATGTGGTGGTTTTTTTCCTGAGAAGTTCCCTCCGTATACACCTTTATGCATTTCATTTAAGATATACTCTTCTTGTGTCTCATCTAAGCATAGAAGTAATATACCATCCTTATTCTTCCAATATAGGTCTCCATTCACAAATACATATTTTAATGCAGGGAGTTTTAAGGTCCTTTTATGGTTGTCATTCAAGCCTTCAAGACACTTCATATGTTTAAGATAGTATGCTATATTTTTGTACCAAGGTGTGTTCTCAATGCTTGATATCCACTTTTCTTATCCTTCCACATTGCAAACCTATGCAGATTCCAAATTTGATTTGACCATCAATTTTTCTAATCCTTTCCCCCTCACTAGTTTGCTAATTTGGATATCAATATTAAACTCCTAGATACAATTTATCCATCTACACCTCCTCCTTGTGAGTTCTGTTTGGGAGAAAACATCCTTGGTTGCACTATTTGGTACATATTAAATCAATTCTACTCATACCAAGTAAGGCTAGAATGTTTTTACTACCTTTACCAGTGCATAGGCTTGTTTACCAATTATTTCATACTTCATTACTACCCCTTGAAGTGATTTACTAAAGAATGAGATAGGGTACTCATACCCTTTATTCTTTTTCAACATCACAACTGCCATTGTATTAAATAATGGAAAGGAGAAGATCTGAAATGGTTTATGAAAGTCAGGAGGCTTCAATATAGCCACTTCCTTGATTTATCTCTTAATTGACACAAATGAATTAATGGACTTGAGTAGGGGGAAAATTAGGGTTTACCAAAATCAGAATGATAGACCACTAATTCTCACCCTAAAACATGTCGTTTTGTGTCTAATATGGTGTAGATAATAATTAGAAACTAACCCTAATTTTGATAACAATGAGGGAAGTTTTGAGAGGTGAAAATAATGTGTACCTTATTGAAAACTTGTTTGTAGGTCACAGAGGACTCGTTCACCTTTAGTGGTGAATGGGTTCCTCTTAGGGTTCCAGAAAATGACTTTTAAGTTTTGTTCCTTGATGTCTATACTTCCACATTTCATATTTCACTTCTTCAAGCCTTACTAAGGACTCATTCACCTTTAGTGGCCAATGGGTCCTTTTAGGGTTTCAAAAAATTGATTTTTGGGTTATGTACTTCAATGTCTACACTCTCAATTCCCAGGCTTCAAGCTCCTGAAAGTCAGAAATTAATTTTGTAGAGCTCTTTCCATGATCTTGCAACAAAGATGGCAACTTTGCAACTTTGACAATTTTACTTCATATTTTTTCTCCACTTGATCTTCAACCTATAAATCTGTGAACACAGATTCAAGAGGAGAAAAACTTGTTGATTGTTAGTGAATAGGGGTTTTCCTAAGTCAAACCATGTTTGGGTAATTAAACCAAAATGATGAAACAATGAAATGTTAATACCTTGGAAGTTGTCTTGGAATGTAAATCTGTAAACTAACATGAAGACACCATGAATAATGTAGATCTTGATTTCAACTTAGATGTGAAACAATAATTTCAAGTAGATCCTCAATGCTTCATCAACAATCTTAGCTCAAAAACATGCTTGAATGCACTATTCTCTTGAAATGATGAAATGATCTTGAATTACTGCAATAAAAATCAATAATGTTCCATTTGAATTCTATTGAATTCTCTTGTAATCTCTTGTGTAAGTGCTCTTGATTGCTTATGAAGTTTTAGGATGAAACTATGTGAATTAACCTTATATTTATACTAAATCTAAGAGATTAATCCCAAAATTCAAATAATTCAAGTAGACACTAGGTCTAGGATTGAAAATCACTAAAATACTGTTGTACTAACCACTAGCATCTCCCTTTAGGTTTGTGACATGGTTTAATTGCCTCCCATGGATCTTAACTAATGCTTGTAATGGGCATTGAATGGTCAATCTTTTGGTGCAATGAAAAGGACAAAAATTGGTATCAAAGACAATCATGGGTTCAAACCCCTGAGGTGATGCTAAGGGTGGAATTGTTGGACTAACCGCCAGCATCTCCCTTCAGGTTTGCAACATGGTTTAACTTCCTCCCGTGGATCTTAACTGACACTTGTATTAGGCATTGACAGGTCGATCTTTTGGTGCAACGACAAGGCCAACAAATACCATGATAATTAAATTAAAAAAGTGGTGTCCTATGTGAGGAGGACTCATTCACCACTAAAGGCAAATGGGCCCTAGCACGGATTTCTAGGACCATGCTTCAGAGGGGGTGAAAGAACATAAAAAACCCATGTCAAAAATGCAAAGAAAGGGGTGTCCTATGTGGAGAGGACTGATTCACAACTAAAGGTGAATGGGTCTTAACACCATTTTTTAGGACCTTAAATTTACCAAATTAAATGTCATGCAATATCATTAATGGGTGTTGGTATAGATCCTTCGGAAAGTGTAATTAAGAGGGCTTAAATTTTAATTAAAGGGGCCAATTAAGCTCAATTAACCACAATTAATTAATGAAACTAGTGTGAAAGTGTAATAAAACACTTTACAACTCCCTAAATAAGGTATAATTTAAGTATATTTTGGTTAAAATGGCCTTGGATTCAATATGAATTTTTACAACACATTACAAAATTGAATCAAGGCATAATTAGGTTAATTCCATATACATTTTTCCCCCACTTTAGTGAGAGTTTCCCCCATAAAAAAATCACACTAAATTAGACATTCGAGACACATAAGTATGCAAAAATAACAAAGGTACATTTTCATACCCTATCAAAGGCCAAGAAAAATAAAGAAAAGCAAAGGATCAAGAACAACCATTCCAACATAATGTGGAATGGGGTTGTTTCTCTTTAACACATGCATTGCTCAATCTAGGGTAGTTGAACCTCAGTTTGTCCACTATGTGAGTTGTCCCAATCATGTTTGCTCACTCTGGGGTAGTGGAACCTCGGTCTATCCACTAGGTGAGTTATCCCAAAAAGCTCACTCTAGGGTAGTGGAACCTCAGTTTGTCCACTAGATGAGTTATCCCAATGAGGTGGAAAATGAGAGAATCATATTATCCTCCCATACCATACCGAAGTTATCTTCCTGATAACTTTGATAAGGCACTACAATGTAATTATTTTGAACATTTTTGAATGTCATGTCTCTAAGTTTTTGTTAAAGGGGATTTTCTTTGTTTGTGTAAGGTCTTCATCTTAAGGAGCATCATGCCTAATGTCTCCAAGAAAGGAAAAGTCAAAGAGTATTAGATCACCACTTATGGGATGCCTCTCATTTCACATCATGCCATGAAGGGAGATCATATGCTTAGATAAATCAAACTCTTGGAGGACATCAAACCCAATGACACCACCAAGAAAAGGACACGTCATGAGAAAAATAAAGTTATGCCATAAAATATGCAAAATGTCAAAAAATATCATCAATGTATGCCCCTACTTTAAAGCGGTTGCTAAGACCATTGTTGTGAGAAGTAGCTTTAAAGTAGCCAATGTTTTCTCCTAAGACATGAGATATTTCCTCAAAAAACCCTATGCCAAATCATATATTTCTAAAATAAAGGTACATCATGGATAAGGGGTTGGTCCCAAAAATATAATGTTAAACCTAGAAAGAAAAGTATGTCACATGTGAGCCAACATAAGGCACATCATCCACATCCCAAGCTTGCTCTTATATATACATGGAAGGTAGTCAACTAGCCAAAAGAGACAATCATAAGTGACATACATGGACAAGGCTACCTAACCCCTTTCCCCCACTTAGTGAAATACAAGGATGAGCCTAGATGATTGATGAGAAACATAAAAATTAGTATCAATTAGAGGAACTAGGTGCTGAAAAACAAGGAAGAGCACCACAATCCTTAAGATGTTGAATTTTACTACCCAAATCCTACATTCATTAGTAGAATTACCATGAACTCTTGTAGTAAAATTTATTTTGTGTTCTTGGAGGGAGAGATGTTAATCAATCTCGGAGGAGTCTCGACAAGATACCCTCTTGATCTAAAGTAGAATATGTTGCTTTATTTTGTGACAAAGATATCTCTTGATTAATATAAGGTGTCATACTTACACAAGAGTCTTTAGATTGTGAGCTTTTTTACTCTCCTTTATAAGAGGGTGTAAAATCTAATAAACTCCAATTGTTATTGTTTTGTGTGATGACATTGATATTAGGTGAAGGTTCCTTTGTTTCTTTAATTTATTTTGAAGGAAAATAACCAAGACCTCTAGTTTCTATCAATTCAAGATGAACTAATGTTAAAGTTGGCTTAGAAAGATCTTTTGTAAGTGTGTTGACATTAAGTGAAGGCTTAACTGCTTCTTTCATGGGATAATAACCAAGACCATTAGATGTTTCTTGCATGTTAGGCTCTATAGGGACACAGATACCTTGTTCTCTAGCACCACATCCTTTTCCATTATAACCAAGTTATCTCATAAGTTCATAACCTCTTCCATAAGTATTTTTCATTTATTTAGGATTCAGTGGTTGTGCATAATCAACTTCATCAAATTTTGTTGTGTAATTTTCTTCATATTCTAAAGTAGTTGAGGTGGATGCTTTTGAATTTTGTGTTGAGATTAATAATTTTTCTTTTCCCTTTCCAAACTCTTTGTTTACGATCTTGTATTCACCCATGAATGTAGGTGTGAAATTTAAGGAACCCCAATCATCTTCCAATAGCTTTGTGACCTTTTCAATATTTCTCTTTTTTCTTTCTCTTGCATAGGTTCCTCTTGTGTAATTGGTGTGAATGTATTCAAAAGATCTTGTTTTTCCCTCTCTGCAATTAAACAACGTTTAGGTGTAGGATCAACCTCGAGTGTATAAATTTTGTTGTTGTAGAGGGAACTCCATTCATTGCATGAATCCATGGCCTTCCTAAAATAATATTATATGAAATTTCATGAGAGATAACATGGACAAAAGTTTGTAATAGGACCTTTCCAACATTAATAGGTAATGTGATGCATCCAAGCGGTTATTTTCCTATGTTTTCAAACCCACAAATAGGTAAAGAATTAAGTTGAATTTGGATTTTGTCTACTTTAATCTTATCCAGAAGGTTCATGCTGCACATGTTAAGGGTTGAGCCACTATAAAAAATAATTCCCTTTATTGCTACTTGATTAATGTACGCTATTATCATGAAAGCTTCATTTCTTTTGCTCTTCTAACAAAGGTAACTCATCTTGATGGAAAGTAATGTCTAATTTTTCTAGAGTTATAGCTTGAATTTGGGTTTCCACATTATTTGATTGCACATTAGGATTTGTAGGGGATTTTTGTAAAGAACTTTGAAGCATGTTATGATAATGAGGGGAGGTTTGAATAAGATCCCATAAGGATATCTTAGCAAGATTATTCTTAACTTGTTCAACAAGATTATACTCTTTTTCATTTTTTAAAGGAAAACGAGGAGGACCAGGTAAGAGAGGGTTAGTTAATGGGAGAGATGTTTGAGTTGTTCCTAGTGTTATATGTATGAGAAATGGTATTGTGACTCGGTTGCTGCAAAAAAATATCATTATCAAGTTTCCTTTTAGGTGGTTCTAAGATAAGCATGGGTTTGTTTTGAACTTGTCCATCTTGTGAGGGTGGATAAATGATAAGTTTAGGCTCAAGAGAGTACTTCAAGGTATATCTAATGTGCATAATATCAGAAGACTTATCCTTATTTTCATGATCTCTTAGTGAAGGTGAGTCTAATGTCACTTCATCATATTCATCTAAGGAAGTCTCATCACTATTGTTTGTAAGACATGTGTCAATGTTCTCATTTTATTCCACCATTACATCTTCCCTAGTAGGAGAGTTTTTAAGAGAGCTACAAACTATTGTGAAAATTTACCACACACACCCCATTGAAAGAAGGAACCCTCTTTGCTTGCTTTGCTTTCTTGTGTGTTTGTCATAGGGTCCTGACTTTGTCTCCTTAAGGGATAGGTCTTTCGGTTTTGGTCTTGTTTTTCCCATGTGCTTAACATTCAATCTACATTTGTGATGGTCTTTGCAACATTTCAATGATGTCTTTGCTTTTGGGAAGTGGCTCCATGCTTGAAATTTTCAAAATTGACGCAAATTGACTAAGTACTGGCCAAATTCGGTAATTCGGAGGTAGCTCGGATTAGCCAAACCTTAGTTCTACTAGATAATTTGAGGTCCCTTGGAATACCTAAATTCGGCCACCCATCATATTTTTGAGCTTTCCTTAGGCGTACGTATCAACATTAATTGCTGAAACTCGTGTGTTCTAGTGACCAATTTGGAAATAAATGCAAGATTGAGGGGTCATTTTGTCACTTTGCGTTTATGTGAGTTTCAAATTAGGAAATTTGATATGATTAGTGTTATAATTGGGACTAGAGCTCTACTAGGATTTTGTGTTTTCTGAGTTCATCTGTGGCCCCTCCTGCATCATACTGCACTTCCTGGACAGGAAATTGTTTCCTTCATTGAGTACGACCACATTTACTGAGGTTTTAGGGGCTTATTATGCCTTCAACTGGTACTAACCCAACAATTCATGCTAGTGTTAGCGGTTCATCGGTGCAGTTTAATGGCTCCCCCATCGAACAAACGACCTCAAAAATTTGTTCTGAAATTCTTTCACGAGGTAAGCATTCTGATGCCCCTGCTCATGTAGTTTTACCTTTACCTGATTTTGATTCTGCATTCCAGTGGCTCGAACAACATACCCTTGTGGGTTATTTTGTTGGGAGGACTCCCCCTGAAAGTGTGTTGAAAGATTGGGTTAGCAAGGCCTGGGTCCCTCATGGGGTCCACCTTGATATGGTCCAAAATCTGACCAAAGGCTTTTTTTTGTTCTGCTTTGCGAAATTTAGTCATGTCCAAGCTATTTTGGGTCATGGACTCTGGTATGTCCGATCCTCCTTGTTGGTTTTCCAGGCTTGGACCCGGGATTTTGTTGTCTCAAAAGACACCAAAATGCATGTTTCGGTTTGGATTGAGTTTCCTGGGCTACCTCTGCCATGCGTACCCTTCTTGAACCATATTGCTTCCTCTTTGGGGAGGGTTGTTTGTATCGAACCTGATAGGTTCTTCCAAGCCCATCCTCAGAAGAGGGTTTGTGTGGAAGTTGATTTATCCAAGGATTTGAAAAGAGTCTGTAGACATTCAAATTGGTGCTATTAACACACCTAGAAAGTCACATATTTCAATTTTCCCAACATGTGCTATTGGTGCCAGTCAGCTGACCACAAGATCAAGGACTTCCCTTTGATAGTTCCTCATACATCTTCATAGTCATGGGATGTTGAAAAGCCTCATCCGGTAGAGCCTTCTGCTAACACTGAAACAAAATGGACTAAGGTTTCAAATCAAAAAAATAAGTCGTCTGGTTCTGGGTCGGCTCCCAAGGCCCCTAAATTGACCAAAATGGTTTCAAACCCTTCAGAGAAGGGGAAAACAACTCCCTCAGGAGCCACTTCTATTGTTGTATAGCCTAGGTCAAAGGCCATGCCTCAGCCTACAATTGTTTTGTGTGCTCAATCGGATTTTTCTTCTGCAACGGGAACTCAATGTCGCTCTCGCAGCCCGTCTCCTCCACCGGAAGAAGGAGAATATGTGCCTAAAAAATAGAGGTTTTCTCCTCCTATACAGATTGGTTCTACTCCACAAGAGTTTTTGAAGAATAGCTTCTCTTCCCTGTGTGAAGAGGACCTAGATTCTGCAAGTATGGAAGATTTTCATAAATGAATTTTATTTCATGGAATGTCCGAGGTCTAACTGACCTCTCCAGGAAGTATTCTGTAAGGAATAATTTACAGAAATACCCAGGGATTGAAGTGTTTTATCTCCAAGAAGTTAAAATTTTAGGTTTTTTGCTCGCTTCGGCTTGTCGCTCTATTTGGTTAGCCAGTACTATGTTTTGCACTTTGCATGAGGTTGGTTGTGGTGGAGCTGCTACTCTTTTGGCCCCACGATTGCATTCTTGCATGGTGGACCATGGGGTTGACCCCTCCCAGTGGATAGTCTGGGTTCTTCTCAATATTGAGAATCATTCCTTTCGAGATTATTAATTTTTATGCCTTTAATAATGTCGTGGAGTGTTGTCTACTTTGGCGTTGGATTGCTGACTCTTTGCCAATTGCCACCTGGTTGCTCTATGGAGATTTTAACATGGTGGAGATGGCATATGACAAGAATGACACCTTGCCTTTCCATTGGGTTGCGAGCAAAAGGGAGGTGTGGTTTTACATGCGCAATAAATTGAGGCTTTTTGATCCCAATATGGGTTGCCGCCATTCTCATTCTCTCTGACAGACTTGGTGCAATTACAGGGCTGGTTCTGACAGAGTCTTTAAATGCCTTGATCGTGCTATGATCTTGGCTCAATCTTCTTTTTCCTTTACTAGCTCTGCCTTGCCAGTTAAGCCGTTAGTGGATGTGACTCTTTCTGATCACTTCCCAATTCATTTTTGCATTGAATGGGCATCTCGTCAGCCTTGCACGTGTAAGACCCAATTCTTTTTTAACATGTCTTTTCTTTATCACAAGCCCACCCTGGCCCACATTCACCAGGTGTGGAATTTGGAGTTCAGGCCACCTGGCCATACAAGTTGGGTTGCTTGGTGGAATGATTCCATCACTCGTACTATGCATTTCTTGCATATTTATGGGCACCAATTAGCTATCTTTCATTGGCGATCTTATGAGGCCACCACTGCCGACTTGCATACTACTATGGAGGCTTTGGCGGCCAGTCCTTTCTCTCGGTCACATCAAGTTAGGGTGGTGGATTTAAGACAACAAAAGCAAGTGGCTGATAATTATTCTGCCAGAGGCGCTCAACTCAAAGCACGGCTTCACTGGCTCAAAATTGGTGATCGTGCCTCCAAAGAGTTTTTTGGCCCTTCGTGCCAAGCACTCATCCCCAGGCATCAAAGAAATCAAAGATGGTAACCAGGTGCTCTCTGAGCTACCAGACATTCTCTAGGCCTTTGTGCGTCACTATGAACAGGTTTTCACTACTCAGGACCCCACACCTACGCATCAACAGGCTCTTCAGGACTGCCTTACTATTGTGCCACATAGGCTTTCTTCAGCCCAGATTAATTTTTGTGATTAATTGTTAAAAATTGATGATCTCAAGGAAGCCATTTCCTCTATGGCTAATGATAAGGCTCTTGGGATTGTGGCTTTCCTTGTGAATTTTACAAAGCTCTTTGGGACTATGTTGGGAGTGATTTGCATCATGTTCTATTGAAGCCTTTCAAACCAACTCTCTAGGCAATTTAATAAATAAAGACAATATTAAACTCATACCTAAGCCTAGGGATCCAGAGGATATTTGCAACTGAAGGCCCATCACACTTCTCAATGTTTCCTACAAAATCATTGCCAAAGCCCTGGCTCTAAAAATTTGCCACCTCTTGCCTTGGGTTGTGCGTCTTGAGCAGACTGGTTTCATCAAATCCAGGTTTATTCTAGATAACATTATTGCTATTTGGGAAGGCATGGAGTGGGCCCGACGGTCGAACCAGAAAGCACTGTTCATGAAAATTGATTTTACCAAAGCATATGACTGCATTGAATGGCCTTTCATTCTTGTGATGTTGCAAGCCTTGGGATTTGGACCTAACTTTTTACTGTTTGTTCGTATGCTTTTTTCTGATGCCTCGGCTTGCATTACCATCAATGGTCACCAATCTTTTGCTTTTGGTATTTTTCGTTCCATTCACTAGGGGTGCCCTCTTGCCCCTGCTTTGTATGTTCTAGCTACTAAAGGCTTTGGATATCTTCTGGCCCATGCTATCTCTCAGCAACGGGTTAAAGGGATCTCTCTCCTAGACTCCCAAGAGCAACTTGTCAATGGCCACTTTGCAGATGATTCTTTTCTCACTCTCTTGGAGGATGAAGCTTCCATCACTGCTGCCCTTGATTGTCTTAATACCTTTTTCCTTGCCTCCGATTCTTCCATTCAATGGCACAAGAACTTATGCTACAGACAATCCGTGCTCCCCACTCTTGCGTGGCTCCAAACTTACAATTAGAAGTGGATTGGGCAGGGAGAAATATTTCAATTTTTGGGCATCCCCTTCACTTTTTAGGCTTACCCTCAGGAGCTTTGGCAAGCCGTGCTCTCTAGGGTTGAGCATAAGCTGGCCTATTGGATTACTAAGCCTCTTTCATTGGCTAGCGAATTCTAGGTTTGCTGTAAAATTTTGGCAGCCACTCATGTCTATTATTCCTCTTGTTGGGCTCCTTCTAAAGTTGCCTACAATAGGCTTGAAAAATTGCTTTGGGATTTTTTATGGGCATCCTCTGCAACCCACAAGGGTTTTCATTGAGTTTCTTGGGAATACTGTTGTCTCCTCAAGGAATCTAGAGGGCTTGGGTTGCTCTCCACTCAACGGCAAGGGACTGCTCTCTGTGTCAAATGGATTATTCGGGCTCTCACCAGAGATGAAGCCTATAAAATTCTCCTTAGGCATTATATTCAGTCTGGTTTTCCTATTCATAGGCCCACCTAGAAAGGAATTGGTCTCCAAATGCTCCTAGTTATGCAGGAGCTGGTGAAAATTATTGGCTCCTTTGTGGACAAGAGCATGTGGTGCTCTTGGGAAACTGTTAAGTCATGGATCCATTGGGCCAGAGCTAGATTTCATGATGGAATTTCCATCAACCAGCATAACTTATCGCGGTCTCCCCTTCTAGCTCAAAATGGTCAACCCCTGGCCAAGTCGCCTTGGCTCAAGGCCCTCAGATTTCATAGGAAAGGTATTCAAACACTGCATCAACTCTTTCACTGGACCACTATGCGTCTCTTATAGTGGGATTCTTTTAAATCCTAGTACAGCCTTTAAAACTAGGACCGTCCTACTTTTGATGGGCTAGTGAACGCCATTCTGGTGGACATGCTTCACAAAGTTGGCATTTGTGGGCACAAACCTTGGTGGAAAGATTGGAAATAGTTTCCAGACACTCCTCTCAGAAGCTACAAGCCGCGACTTGGTTACAGGTGGCTTTCACCCCATTTTCCTATGATTAGTTCTTTGATCTCGAGGTGGCTTCTTAATTCCTCTACCCATACTTGGTGTAATAGGTTTGACGCCACTTGGTCTGCAATTGTTAATCCGAAGGTAGCCCACTTTTCTTGGTGTATTCTTTTCCAAGGCTTTCCTGTGGGCTCTCGGCTTATTCATATGGGGGTTCTTGACCCTCGCTGCCCTTTTTGTGGGCAATCTAAAAGCTTTAAGCATATTTTTTGGTTTTGTCCCAAAGCTCAACAACTTTGGGCTTTGACTCATGATTTCTTTCGGCCTTTCTTTCACCCAACTTTGGCACACTTTCAGGGTGGAAATCCTCTTCAATATCTAGAAAGACAGAAATGCTTGTATATTTTCTCATTCTCATTTAGATGCTAATGTGTCTCTTTATGCTAAATCAGTTATTTGTTGTAATGTTCTCCTATAGATTTAGGTGCAAGCCAACAAGGTTGCATTGGAGGTGGCTCACTTGCAGGTCCTCCTGGACCACTGGGGCAATGCCCCTTGTACTATGGATTGGATTCCTGATTCGCCCTCCTCCTCCCATGGCCGATTGCCCTCTTGGGGCCAGAAGTGAAGTGATTCTGCACGTCCCCACTTCTAGCCTCCTCCTCGATGAGATTCCTGGCCTCCTAGGTGGGCTCGTTCTCCTCCACCACATCCTGGTTAGGGCTGACACTTTGGTGGTGCTACTAGGAGTGGTAGTGGTGGTTCTGGGTTGCCCTCTGATGATCTGCCTACTTCTAGCTCTGGCTGGCCTACCTGTGGCAAAAAATTTCTGCGGCTGGCTCTTGCAATCTCATCTCGGTGCGAGGAAAAAGAAAAAAACAAAGAAGATGATGGTTGGGGTGCTCCTCCTGACATCACTCCAAACCCCACTAATGTATGGGGGAAAAATTTGGATGACAGGGATCCCCGAGGCTCTACTGGTACTACTTCGGTCCCTTCATGTTTTTTATTTCCTGCTCTTAGACTTCTGGGCTAGGCCCATGTGATTGGTTATTTTGGCTTTTCTGGGCTCTGCCCATGTGACTTTCGGGGTGTGCCTTCTTACCACCCACTCCTTTTTCTTTGAATTTGTAATTTTATCTTTATATTAATATAGATATCTTCCTATTCATAAAAAAATAAAAATTAGGAAAGTTTCCTTCATCTTACACTTGGCTTGAGCTCTAACATCGGATTTGTCTTCATCAAATGATAATTCTAGGGTTTGAAGGCATCCATTACTGGTATGTCCTTGCATTTTCTCTCCTTGCGCACCTTTCAAAGGTAGGGATTCTTTTCGTTGCTCTCCTTTTGAGCTCATTTTGTATCAATTTAACTTTCTTGTGGTGAATCTTGTAAGGTATTTGATTATTGAATTCTTTGGGGGTTGATTGTTTTGAGTGCATCATTGGCATTAAAATATTTTCTAGCATGCATTCTAGGTTTGGTTATGCTTGATTTTTGTTTGATGGGGTTTTGACAATGAGTTTTTAATCTTGAATCGTGGTATTGTGCTCTATTTTGCCTGACGCGGGTTTTCGTTCTTGGTGATTCATTTGAAATTTGAATGGGGGTGTCGGTTTGAAAAGGTGGGGCACCTTGTTTTTTTCAATAAATCTCAAGACCTACCCTATATTCTATGTGATGTTGGGATTTTATGGTGTCACCTTCGTTTGTTGAGCCTATATTTGAAACCCTAGTTTTTGATATTTATATGATTGGTGAGAATGAGTGAATTCGATGATTGTGAACCAAATTGTTTGATTTAAATTCACCAAGTGATGCAAAAAATTCAATCTTGAGGATATTTAGTGTTTATCTTTTATCAATTCAAAAACTTAAGTTTCAACACTTAACGAAATCGCAAGCTTGAGCTTACTCCAGATATTCTGAGGTAGCTCAGATTTTTTGAGCTCTAGTCTACTCGGAGAATCCGATCTCCCTCGGATTATTCAAGTTCATCCCATGCGCAAAATCCTGACCTTCAGGAAGTCAAAACTTAGTTGAATAGTGAGTTTAATTCCTAATCGATAAATCCAAGTGAGCTCAGATTACCTGAACGTCAGTTCACCTGGGTAATCCAAGGTCCCTAGAAATACCTAAACCTTTTGAATGATTGATTCCCAATGTATGAAATCACTTGATCTTTGGGTAGGAAAAATTTGTGAAGTGTCTTCGAGGTGAGAAGTTCTTGTGCATGATTAATTAAGTCAATTAATTTTACCCATGCTTGATTCCACTTGAATAATGGTAAAATGTGGTCAATTGACTAGATGCAGAGAGTCTGAGCTTGCTTGGATTAGCCAAACCTTAGTTTGATTGGAAAATCCAAGCTTGCTCAGATTATCCGCTCTTTCTCCTTATGTCTTAGATTTAAAGTTCCATTAGTTAGTAACATATGATTATTTCTTAGCATTTATATGTAGATATAAATTCATTTGAGTGTGATTTACTTGCTTATCATTTTGGAATCTGATGAGGTTGCTTGCATTGTATTGCCATTAGAGTTTAAATGATTACCATTTTGTGTTTAATGGAATTGTCCTTGTATATATTGATATAATATGTTGTATTTTTTCTATCTTCCATTTTGGTGATTTGGTCCTTTCTCTTCAGATGCAGGTCGAGTTGAGCCTTGATAAGACTGCCAAAATGATAGTTGCTTTGGTATAGGAGGAGGTTAAAAATAGAGCTAAAAGGATGAAGTAAGAATTCAAAGGTATCCGGCCAGAGTCCAAGATTTCTTCTACTTGGGCCAAGATTGGAGACACGAATATGGGACATGTGGACTATAATGATTTGCATCAAAGAATGTATGGCAATTTACCCACTCAGCTAGCTCAAGTCCTCACTGAGACTGGCTTGGCATAGGCAGTTGGATTCCCCCAACACAACTATGCCCGAAGCTGGTTCTAGAATGTGCAAAACACTATGACTCTAGAACAAGGATCATAATTGGGCCACAACAAAGGGTTTGGCTAATATCATAGAATAATTCATTGCAAAGTTTTTTAACATTGCTTCACATCACCACTTGATTGAGGAAATAAACATCGGGGAAGCAATTAAGTTTTATGATGAAGATCCTAATAGGACTTTGGGGATCATGAACAATTCTTGGATATTGAATTCGAAACCTCATTATTATAAGTTGCCCAAGCAATTGCATAGGAGTGATTTTAAGATGGAGTACCATGACATTATAAACCTCTTGGGAAGGGTAATAGGAGTAGAAGAAGCTCACATCTTTCAGTCTTCGATGTTCTTCCCCATCATAGAAATTGTGGAAAATAAACATTATCATTGGCCTAGAATCATTAGCAACAACCTAGATGCCCAATTGAGAAGTGTGCAAGAAACAAATAAATTCACCATGACATCATATTTGGTATACATGTTAGCAAGAAAAAATAACTTCAAGGGATTGATTTGTAGGGGAACTTTGGGAAAATAATTTTTTTGGGATGTATACCCTCAATTATAGTACAAGACATCCAACTATAAAAGGGAAACTGATTCTTTCTTCATGTTTATTCCAAGGTTGCTACAAAATTCCCTTCATGTCAAAATAACTAATGATTCCATGGATTTAATTAGATAATATGGGAAATGGTTCATCCAATTTCTAAAATTTACATACATCAGGGTGCAAGGATCTCCCACTATCCCACTCAGATTACCACAATATCTTACAGAAAAACTTCTAATGCTAAAATTGATAAGGAAGACGATGGCCTTTGAGGAGATCCTACAAAAAATTATAAAGAAGAAAGGATTGGGAGTAGAGTTTCCATTGAGGATTGGGACACTCTAGAATCATGCCCTTCCATTCAAAGTGCTCAACACTCTGAGAAGGAGATGACACAATTTGGGTTGTATTCTCATACCAACAGGAATAGGTTTGAACCCTATGACAAGGCCATGAAGTAGGCCAATAGAACATTCAATCATAAGGACCACATAGAAGACTATTGGTAAAGTTGCAGAGATGACTTTGAAGTTATCGGAAGAAGGTTCTCTTTGATGCCTCTTAAAATGATAAGGTTGTAAAAAGTAATAGAAGTTCTAGATCAAGTGCAAGATGATGAGGCAGACCTGGTGCAAAAATGGGACTATGAACCTTACAAGAACAAACCATTTCCACAAATAAAATGATCAGAAGGAGAGTTAACAGATCTTGACTAGATAATTGAGCTAGTCAAGAGGTATTCAAGGAAATGGGTGAAGTAGAAGATGCAATAGCTGGAAGCTGATGGCACCAATTTCATGTATAACTTGATGGGAGACATGAAATCTCATTTTGAAGGAGTAGAAGAAGAAAGGGATAATGTCTCAAAACTTTATGGAAATGAAGAGCAAGAGGGAGACAAACTAGTATCAATAAAGAGGAAAACCAAAATTCAGATGCAGGTGAAACAAGGGGAGGAACCATCTCCTAAAATCATGAAGAATCCTCAAGTTAGCACTACTGCTATAGAAGGTGAGGCATCTCAACTGGTGATGAAAAGGAGATTGGCTATAGAAAGACAAAGGCAGTAAAATCTAGAAAAGGAGATGTGAATATCGATGCTCCTTCCTTGGTTAAGGTTGTGGAGATAGACAATTCTGGGGAAAATCCAAAGTTTATGTAAGGGAAAGTCCTCCCAAGTATAAGGCATCTCTGGAAAAGGAGGTGAAAGAAGTAGAGGAAAAGGTGCAAGATGAAGAAGTACCTACCACTGACAATCAATAGAGGTAAATATAGGGACTGATTATCCTCCTTAGAATGTAAAAATTGTTGGAAATAAGCTACATTGAGAGGAGGGGTGAATCAGTGTTGTGCAAAAATTAACTTTATTAATCTTTATCTTCAAAGTACTTGAAAAATTCAACCAAAATTCATGAACATGAAGTAAACAATCACAACACCATAACACAATATTTTTTACGTGGAAACCCTGTTAGGGGAAAAACCACAATGGATGGCCAATCCACAATATGATCTGAGTATACTCAAATGAAGTTTACAATATGGGGAATGCACTTGCATTCAGGCACACTTCCTATAGCTCACTACTCAAGAAGACTCACTATCTTACAAAGATAATCATATTGAATTGAGAAATTACCTTTTACAAAAACTTGATTACAGTTTTAGCTAGGCTGAATCATTGATCTTCTCTCCTTCTGATTGATTCGACACTTCTACTCTGCTCTACTCAAACTAGCATCACAAAATCATTAATGCATAATGAAACTGTGCATAATCACTGTTCTGCTCTTCTAATATTTGCAATTCACATCGACACACCTTTTTATTTCAAAATGATATGATCAATCCAATATATATCCGTGACCAAGAATTTAATCGCACTATGTCGGCATCAATAAAACATAAAAATATTTACAACTATCGGCCCAAATCATGAGTAATGCTTAATGTGCACCAACAAAATTTGGCTATAGCATAGCAATGATCGACATGAACATGTATGAATACAAAAATACTCAAGCAATTACATCTCAAACATCCATGATAAGTTATATTCACCAAGTCGGCTTCCATGCATTGATAAACGAGGAATTAATCAACCAGATCTTCTAACTCACACACAGATCAATATGAGCCACTAAGTTTCAATAACAACATAGATCATATACCAAACAATATTCCATGAGATATGCACCACAAAGTAATAACAAGAAATATTCATGGGAATCGATGAACACAAAACTATCGGTTGCTCTGTTCTTCCTAGACTACCTTCAATTTGACTGCCAGTATAATCAAATGATGACATTTGGATCCAATTACTGACTTGGGTTGCCATCAATGACAACACCAGAAAAAAATTGCAGTGTCTCTTGCCAAAAATCTCCCCCTTTGGCATCGATGGCATCACTTAGTGAAAAATGACTAAGTGTTGGATCAGTACAAACATGAATACACTCCCACTCTTCAAAATTTCTCCCCCTGAGATGATTATACATTGTTCACTCTACTACTTTCCCCTTTTGACATAAATGGAAAAATTTGGGGAACACGCATATCAAAAATCAAACAAAATCTTTAGACTGTACAAACACAACTTACACAAACTTGAAAACATCTGCAAAATATTTCAACATGCTCAATTTTTTGTCCCAAACCCTTTTGAGACTCTCCAAGATTGTTATGTGACCACAAACTAAGTAGGTTTGTGTCTCCCCAGACTCAAGATTCACTGGATCACTATCTACCATAACATCTTCAACTTCCTTTAATGCACTCAACATTATATCAATCTTCAAACAAATTAGGCTTATAAGCCCACATGCTCTTTCCACAATTTTGTCATTTTCATGCTTTAAACTCCTTATCTTGTCAAGAAGAGATATCACTTGACCTTCTTGCTTTTCAACACAACCAACTAAAGGATCAAAAGCTTAAGAAATAGCAGCTGACTATTTTTCAAGATCCTTAACCTTCTTTTCATTGACTTTAGTAAATTTGGACAAAGAAAAACATGATTTATAGATCTTTCATCCTTCAGATAGAGCATTTTGACTATTCTTCACACAGGTGGCTAATAGATTTTTATCTTTAGCTATCATTGCTCTCAAACTACTAAAACTTTTGGCATCAAATTCTTTCTAAAATTTAACCATGGCTGACTTCTCAAGAGACTCGAAATGAGTACTTACAAAATTTATGAGAGTTTTTAGTTCACCGGAGGAGGAACTGGTCGGATCCTTGACATGAGTAGGAATTATTTTCTCCAGAACTTCAGATGCAAGATTTAAGAGTTCACTATCCTCAATGTGAGACTTCAACAATTATTCTCTAGCCTTTGCCTAGGCAAATGAAGCAACCTTCATTTTCTAAAATGGGGACAAAGTGGATAGGTCAATGGGCTTTTTGTGCAGTTTTTGCACACACGCCCCATTGAAAGTGAGGACCCTTTTTTTTTCGCTTTTTGGTGTTTTGGCTCTTCTTTTCTAGGGTTTTTTCACTTGCTTGGGTTTGTGATTTAATATCCATTTTTCCAATTGAAGTGGCACCCTTATGAAATTTATTGAAAATCCTGAGTTCTGATTGTGTTCAAGAGTTTTTCACTGTTCGGAGAAAATCCGCCTGAGCTAGATTCTCTTGAGTTTTCTTCGATGTCCGGAACTGACTGCCTTTTGGTCCAGATCTGGGAAAATACACATGGTCCAAATTTCCCCGAAATCCATTACCTTGTCGAATCCCTGGGTTTCTCGTGGTGATGGTTGTCTTGTCAAATGCATTAATGGCGTTTGTGTGGAGGTTTTAGGGCTTTAATATATTGGATTTTATGAAGTAATTGATCATTTGAGTTTGTGCATTTGCTATCATTTGAGCTTGTGTCTTGGAGCTCTTGGTGTTTTGCTAGATTTTGGATTTTTGAGGCCATTTGGACTGTGCGTTTGCGTTTCCTGTGCGTGGATTGTATCCTACTCGCATTAAACAGTTATTTGTTGGCTTCACCAGTTTCGGCCCTTACGCTTCCATGGTATGTAGATGTGCCCTTTTCTCTGTTGATTTCGATTTCTTTTCTTAATTTTCTTAGGAGTCCTTCATGGTTTCCTGGTTTCATGGTTTCATCATTAAGCATTTTGGGGTTTTCCATTGGTCTACCAGTCCATTTGGTTGATTGAACGTTCATGCTTGGTCTAGTATTGATTCTTGTTTAGGCATTTGCTTGTGTTAGTTTTAAACTCTCCATCCTAGTGTGTGAGCGAGTCATGCTTGGTTCCCTACGTTTTCATGGTAGACATTTTAGGGTTCTTAACCTAGGGCGGAGCTAATCCTCTTCAAATTACTGTGAAGAATTTTCTAAATCCGTCTTTCATTCATTAGAGGTCCAGGTTAAGCTGATTTCAGAGTTCTGGCTTAGATCCGGAGTGATTTGAATCGTTTTGGTGAAAGTAGTGAGAATCTGGAAAGGTTCGGGTTTTTGAGGTCCTCACGGAATTTCGCTTTCCTCAGATTTCCCCGACTTATCTCTTTCTTTCTTTTTTCACCACTTTTTCCCGAATTTCATTGGTCTCGCCAGAATCCTCTCCATCCATTTTTCTCCGATGTCCATAGTCAGGTTGTTTTACCGATTTCGTGCTTTAATAAAGTTATATTTTGATTTCGGCAAAATTCGTTCCATCTGGATTTTTCTGAATTGTTTGTCTCTTCATTTTCCCCGGGTTAGTTATAATTGTTGCTGTTTTTGCCAAAATCCGTCTCTGGCGGATTCTTCCGGGTTTTTTTGGGAAATGTTGAATTTGATGGTTATAAATGATTGGTTTATGGATGATGTATTTGATTGATTAAATGAGCTTAAGTTAAGTGTTTCTAAAGGTTTTCCCTTGATTGAAATTGTGATTTAAGCGATATTATGGGATTTTGCATGCTTGGTTCGGATTTTTCTAAAAATCCTCTCCAGTGTGGAATCTGCGAGGGGGGCTAAATCCCCAACCTTGAGATAATAATTTCCTGCACTTGTTATTTCTTTTCGATCTGATTGTGGTCATCTTCATGTGTTTGTAGGCAGGATCAGGATAGGATGTCGCTGGTCGAGGTAAGGGGAAGGCGTCGGATCCAGGTGGAGAGAGTTTTATTATCACAAATGCAGAAAAGGTAAAGTTGGACAAAAAGAGTAGAATTCTTGAGAGTAAAATCACCTCTATTTGGTCAGGAATCACAGATACCAACATGGGCATGTGGGACTATGAGGAGTTCAAGGCTAAGATGTGAGCGTTGAGCCCTTCTTTGCTTTCCAAAAGAATGGTGGAGTCTGGGTTGGCTCATGTGGTAGGTTTCCCTCCTACAATACAATGTTATGAGCTAGTATTAGAATGTGCCAGGAATTATGATGAGGCCACACAATGGATAATTGGTCCTCAGGGAAAGATTCTGGTAGGATTTAATCCTATGTCCATTGCTGCAACTTTTGATATGCCTGACAGGTCATGCGTGGTGGCCTTTCATTTGGATGGTGCCAGGAAGAATTATGAGGAGAATATAGTTAAGTCACAACAGGTGATTAATTCTTGGTTGGAGAAACCTAAGTCCCATTTCTCCAAGTTTCCAAAGCAACTATTTAGGCTCAAGTTTAAGAAGGAATATTATAATGCTATCACCCTTCTTAGCAGGTTAGTAGGATTGAAGAGTGTTGGTGTATTTGAGACATGGATGTTTAATGTCATTGCTAGAATGGAGCAGGGAATAGACTACCATTGGGCATGAGTTATAAGTGTAGTGATCCATGAACAGTTGTGTAATGTCTTGCAAACCAAGACATTCACCATGACCTCCTACCTAGTGCATTCATTGGCAAGACCTCATCCATACAACAGATTGAGCACTAGGGGTATCTTTGGGAAAGATGCGATATATGAGGTGTATCCACAACTACACCTAACTGGAGGGAGCTATAGGAGATCCAATGATGCATTCACAATGTACATCAACAGATTGCTCTAGGGTGCAGAGCATATGAGGATATCCGATAAGGCAAAGGAATTAATTAGGAGATATGGAGGGTGGTTCATCCAGTTCCCCACCTTCTCCTACATCAGGGTTGATGGTTGTCAAAGGGCACCCTAGAGACTCCCAAGGTATCCTACTAATCACATCATTTTGTTGGAAGTCACTAGGTAGATTTGTGATTTTGATATTTTAGTAAAGGGAGATATGCATAAAACAGGTTTTGGGAATGATTTTCCATTAAAAATTGGAATGAATGAAGTATGTCCTTCTATCCAGTCTGCTCATGCTTCTGAGGAGGATATGAGTACCTTTGGCCTCTCTTTCCATTCCAAGAGTGTAAGGTTTGACATTACTAGTGAAGCACAGAAGAGGGTCAGTAGGGAATATAGCCACAAGGCTCATATTGAAGATTACTGGGTCAACCTTGTTGATGAGTTTGAGGTAAGAAAGAGGAAGTTCTCCAGGTTGCCGATGGATTTGATAAGGTTGTATGATGTGAAGGTCATCCCTGACAAGGTAGAGGAGGATGGAAATGTGATCCAAGGTCATGTCTATGAGGTAGTAAAAGATAAGCCAGTTAGGCAAGTTGACTGGTTAGAGGAAGAAAAGACTGAACTAGATTAGGTCATGACCCCAATGATCAAATACACCAAGATGTGGTTGAAACATAAAATAAGTGAGCTAGAGAGTGAAGGTGTTCCGTGCACCTATGATCTGATGAGAGACTTGGAGTCTCGTTCTACTTCTGAAGAATCAGTTGAATAGGATCCCAAAGGTAAAGAGAAGGTGGATTCTCCTTTCAGAGTCCAGGTAAGGGAGGTTCAAGCTGAGAAGGCAGCAAAGGTTAGTAAACAGAGGAAACCTATTGCTAAGAAGAGGAAGCATGCCTCAAAGAAAGAAGCTATGAAGAATAAGGAAGAAGAGGAGGAGGTTGAGAGTGCTCCACCATTCATGAAGAGAAGAAGGACTATGAAGTTATCATAGATAGTGGAGGAGGCTCCTAAGGTTGACAAGGAAATTGAGCCACCAATAGTAGAGGTGGAAATTTCAGGGGAAAAGACAAGTTTACATGAGGAGATCAAGGACTCCTTCCCCAAGGGATACAATAGTAAAAGAGAATGTTTCGGTGAGTATTCTTGTGGCTAAGCAAGTAAATCCCTCTATTCCTCAGGATATTGGTAACACATAGGAGGATCCATAGAAGGATGAGAGCCCTAAGGATTTGGGTGAGGAAGAGTTTCAGGAGGGAGACCTCTTTAGTGTAAAGGTGAAGATTAATAAGGTAATACAGTCTCCCTTGGTATCACATGTAGATTCACCTATGGGAACAAATGAATAAGTCTCCTCAAAAGGAAGAAGAAATACCAGCTAGGGCCCCTTCACCAGTGCATGAGGTAGTGGAAGAGCAGGCGAAAGAGAAGGAGATCCCAACTGTGGACACTCCTAAAAGTCCAAGTTCTAAAAAAGATGCAACTGCTGACCAGCAAGAGCAAGGGCAAGATAGGCAAGATACAATGACTGTTGGGTCCACTATTCTAGATTGGCTTGAGAGAGGTTTGAAGAGAAAAATGGTAATAATGGAGGATGCTCCTCCTAATTGGGAAGCCCTTATGGATAATGTGGAAAGAGAAAAAACTAAGAAGAAAGCCAGGGTGGTGTCTAGGATCGAGAGAGATGGGCTAGGTAACATAGTGGCTCAAATTGCTACCCCTGCTCCAAATAAAGATAGAGACAGTGTGACTACCCAGGATTATCATGTGCAAACTGTTGACTTAGGGCATGCTACCATGGAGCAGGACATTGAATAATATGAAGGCTCCAATGCAGTGATTGTGTTGAGATTGAAGAAGGAAGTGCAGACCAGGCACGAACTGGAGAAGGAGAATGAAAAACTAGAGAAATACTTGGAAGAATTGATGAAACCTTTGCAAGCTATTGGCTCCTCCTCTTCTATTGTAGGATTCCTACCCCAGGAAACGATCTATGTGCTGGAAAAGATGAAAGGCACTACATATGCTACAACTACCTAGTTGTAGGGTGGCCAGACCAAAGGAGATGAGGCTATTAAGAGCATCCTATCAACTGGAGGTGATGCAATGAGATCAGTGGATTGGTTGAAGGCTGCATTGGAACAAGATAAGGAGGATACTGATCTCCTACTACAAAAAACCTCCATAATTATGGGATTCACTGAAGATAAGCTGGTAAAGTGTGGGATTCTTCCTTTTCAAAGGGTTTCTGAGCCTTGGGAATGGTTTGAAATCCTGCAAATGAGGCAGAAAGCCTTGAAGAATATCCACAAATAGGCAAGGCAGATTGAGGACACTTTGACTAGTATCCATGACAAGTGTGTCTTATTCTTTGAGGTCATGACTGGAAGGAAGAAGTTTGCTCTGAAACATCTTAACTTTGACCAACTTAGTAAATGGTGGAGAGGTGTGTATTCTCAAGTCAGTGAAGGGCCAATTACTAGACATCAACTGGATGATGCTGCAACATATATTGCAGTCATTGATAGATATTCAACAAACAAGGCCGATTGGGATGGTGCAGTTAGGCAGGCAAGAGATGGCATCAAGTCTCTTGAGAGAAAGATTAGGGTTTTGCCTGTGCCACCTGTTGCTGAGTTGGATAGGGTCTTGCTGGCCATACATGGTGAAGAAGATCGAGCTAAAGACAAGGATGGAGAGTAGCTATATAGGGCTACATCAAGATTTGTGCTTCCCATTATTCACCTGTATTGGGCCGACCTTTTTGGTATCTTGGCAATTTTGGATGAAATTGGTGCCAATGGCACATTTCATGTGTTCGAATATCTTTTGGGCCGACCTCTTGTAGGTCATTTTTTAATTGTAAATTGTATTTTGGGCCGACCTATCTTATGGATTCTCTATAAAATGGGCATGTTGCCTCATTTGAGATATATGTATAGAGATATAGATAAGAAAAATAGACATACGAGGATAGGGAGAAATAGTTAACTGATATTAGAGCGAATTAGGGTTTATTCTCAAGCAAGTGTTGTAATAGAAAACTGGAGTTGTTGCTATTTTGGATGATTTAATATAAGAGAGATATTGTGTTTGGTATCTATCTTCTGGAATTTCATCTAGCATGGTTCTTGTTATCCTATCTTTCAAATTTCTTAATATTTTATGGTTAAATTGTTTGGTAATGCTTAGGGTTTCATGTTTGGGATGTCTATAGTGATATCTAGTCCATACTTTTTGTAGTTAGCTGATTGTTAGCTGCTTTGCAAAGTTAGTTTGGGCTTATAATTGTGCTTAGTTCAGTTATGTGGGTTTCTTCATCTCAATTGCAATATAATTGGTTGAATGAAGGTTTATAATTTGAAAATATTTGAATACCTTAGAAGATTGCACTATTTCTGTGAAATTGCAGATTCATCTGGATCAAGCAGAAAATAGTTTATGAGAGATCGGTCCATTTTGAGCATTTTATCCTTTGGCATTTTCAATCTTAGGGTTAGAAGTAGTTTTAAGATTATCTCTAAAACCTTTATCTTTTGTTGTTTCTTTATTATCAGGATTCCAATCAAGTTTCAAGGTATCAATTTATTGTTCATATATGATAGATTCAAAGTCCAGTGTTTGCTCATAGTAAGGTCCCATGGTGATTACTAGCATTTTCACATTTATCACTGAGTTGTTTGCTGCATTGTCAAGACCTGACATTCGAGACCTTGGGTTTATCTCTTTTCCCATAGAGATTTTCCTTTCAAGAGATATAGGATATCATATTCTATCTGAGTTGTTTCTGTGCAAAAAACACCATCAACAGGGACCTTCAACCAATTCAGGGTCAAATTCTTCCTTTTTCTCTACCAGAAATTTCTTCACTACCTCAGTAGTGTCTCTTGCTTCCACTAGTATTTCCTTTACATCAACTTTCTTTTCCTCAACCATTATTTCCTTAGCTACAAATTCTTGTTTCTCTTCAAGAATCTCCACTTTCTCAACCGAACCAATTTTAGGAGCATCAATCTCCATAGGTATTTATGTATTATCCACAATAGGAGGAATATGAGTATCCTCAACCATATCATCATTTACCTCTTCATTTATCAGATCAAATGCAATATCTTCAACATTCACTTCTTCAGCGAAAACATCAATTATGCTACTTAACAAGACTTTTCTGAAAATTTGTTTAGTTTCTTCAACAACTTCTTTAGTCTGACCAATCATGAGCTTATTCACTCTTGTCTTGCTCTTGAATTCCTTTTTAGCTTTATTTAAGATTACCTTGATTTATTCCATTGATATCACTGGAAATAACTCAATAATAACTCTTTCTCTCATCTACTCTTCTTCTGATCTAGCATTTAATCTTCTCATTTCCAAAATGTCATATAGGCTTTTAGGTAAAATAGGCATTATTTCAACAAGAACCTTATTTAAAATATTCAAATGCTCTATTGTTGCCTCCTCAAGAGTTCTTTGGCCAGATTTATCAAAGGTTTCATACCATTTACAATGTAGCTTAAGATTGCCATCCTTGACCAAAGCTTTTTTAACTTCTTCCACTAACATACCTAGTTTGTCAATTTTTTCCTTCTTCTTTGCTTTGTCTTCTTCACCAGAGGGATTGATTTTAGTGACTGTTGTTGCCTTAGTACCTTGATGCTTGATTTCTCTAACTCCATCAAATTTTGTTTCTTCATCTTTAGAGATTTCCACATAGACTCTTTTGCTTTTATCCTTCTTTCTTTTTCCTTCCTTACCCGATGTCTTTACTTGAGTTTGAATAGGAATTGGATTTGTTGTAGGGGCAGATAGGGGTGCAAAGTTCTTTGTTGACCTAGTACATGCAGAGGATGCTGTCGGACTAGCAGATTCAATTTTTTCTGCCTCTTTTGCTACTTCAGCTTCTTCTCTTTTCCTTCTAGCTTCTCTTACTTTTTCTATGGATATGCCCATACTTTCTACAAATATTTCCACTTCTTTTCTCTTCTGACTAACATAGGTTTTTTGAGTTCATTGTGTACCTGCATATTCTTTTCTACATAAGTTCCAAATCTCTCTTCTCCTGGATCTAGAGGCTTATTTAGCAAATACTGTGCATACATTTCCAAAATGTTCTCTTCAACTTCATAACCCATTGGCATGATCCAGACTATTCTAGGATCAATAAATTTCATCATGCATTGATCAATATCTACCATAAAAAAAATTGTATCCTTATACTTCTCCAAAATAGAAGTAAGAATTATTTCTCTAGCATGCATCATACTCTGAAATTTCTTGAAGTATCCCCAGATTATATTTTTTCTAGCTTGAATATTTTCAATTCCATACAACATCTCTCTAATCTGAATAGCTACAGGCTGACCACCTTGCCAATGAAATTTCCCAACACCCAGAACTTCACTCATGAAATATAAGAACAAACACAATAGAAAATGAACATACTTCAAATATTTTTTCTCATCTTTCTTGATCTTCCCAAGATTCTCCATCAGTTGACTCTTGAGTAGCTCACACAAGTCATAATCTTCATTTTGCTTCACCATTTGGTAAGCTACATAAATAGTTGTACTAGATACTAAATTATCTCAACTTGAGTGATAGATCCTGTAACCAATAACCATAGATGCAAATATGAAATCTACATAAATGATATCTTCGATTGTCATGGCTCTTTTGTCATATTTTGAACCTGTTGCATCAATGACCATTTTATTCTTTATGGATTTCAGAATTAGTAATCCACCGAAGTAATTTAAACCCATAACAAAATTTATAGCCTCCTTTGTAATATTAAAGGGTATATTCAACCACATGAATTCATCATGAACTCGGATCAATATGTACCAGACCCATTCGCTCTAATCAAGCATGGAAAATTTAACAATCTATGTAAATTTATTCTCTTCTAAGGTTTTGAATTCTGGTTTGACACAAAAGTCCTCTCCAATTATATTATTTTTACAGAAATTCAGTACCTACGAGCTTCCTAACTCTTCAATGTTTGTGTGAATATATGCCCTAATATCTTTTGTATGCAAGACATCGTATGTAAGAGACGAAAATGCACCTAATGGGTATGTCTCAACAAACTTGGAAGGATGCCACTTGAATCTGGGATGAGGTATGTCCTTGACTTCAACTACCAATGGAGTAGCCATTTTCACCAGTTCACAAAGTCACAGGTGTTTTTGATAAATACCTTTTCATTAGATCATAGTTTGAATTGCTAAAAACCCTTCATGCTTGAATCTCACCTTAATTCATCATAGTTCACCTTAGATCTCTCCAAACTTATTTTCTCCAACACGCAAAGTGACAAATGAAAGATAAAAATGACCTTTTATCACTTGCACACTTAACCCTTTTTGTCGCAATAAATGCCTTTTGCCTTAACTCATCCGGTTACCCTGTTTCCATGCATTGTGACAGATAATTCTTCTACATACCTCCAATATTGCATAATTCTCTCTCTAATAGATTTAGCAACATCTGAAGAGAATCTATGCACTTACTGAACTTATCCACATCCCCATGTCAGTTATCAGCAGGGGTTTAAGAGATTTTCTTGATAGTTCCCCCTAGGCCAAGAGCCTGAAACTAATTCCCAAAGGAATTACTAGAAGCAGATTCTGGTGCAAGCACATCTTCTTCACCAGAGGGACTTTTCTTCACCCATTTATTTTGAATTTTCTTCCTGATCACATCTGTAGTGACTTTTCCTTTTCCATTAACATCCTTTTTCATGTTTCTTCTTTGATTTATCAGACCTTTTTTGTTCCAACAAAATCTAGAAATGTGACCAATTTTTTTGTAGTTATAGCACACAAAATTTCTCTATCCAAACCAGTTGTTCAACTTATTTTCTCTTGATCTACACTAGTTAGCAATATGGCCAAGTCTATTGTATGTATAATATCTAACATCTCTATGAAATTTGTTCATCACATTTTTGCATTCATTTGACTTATGACCAAACTTATTGCAATTAAAGCACTGACCTGAGAATGATGGACCACTTGAATTCATCCTACTTCTAAATTGAGTAGTCATGTGTCCAAATTTATTGCAACTGTAATAGTATGCATTAAACCTTTGAGCATTAGGTTGCCTTACTGGATACCTTCCAACATTGTTTATCTGATTTCTTTGTCCATATTTTGAACTTTCTCCTTCCTCATAGCCAAGACCTCTCTTGGCACCATGAGTCCTCTAACTTTCAATTAGCTCATCAAGCATGGTTGAGCTATCTTTGAAATTTTCCTTGTACTCATTTGCAGTAGCAAGTTCATTTCTGAGATCATCAATATGTTTTTCCAACACTTCCTCATTGTTTTTAAATTATTCCAATTCATTGTCCAATCAGCTTCATAATTTATATTTATATTTTTATTTCAAGGATTGTGCTATGTTCTCTTCATTCTTCTTTTTGTCTTCAATCTCCTTGGTCATCCTCATCATGATAGATTCCATCTCATGCTTTAGGACAACATTATCTTGGGTAAGATTTTCACATTTTTTGGTCTTTTCCTTCAGGGCTTGACTTAGTTTCTCATCTTCAATTCTTTTACTGTCATTCTTCTTAATATGATCACATCGTTCCTTTCTCTTCTCTCTACACTTATTGATTTTTTCTTTTAATGATTGAATGAATTTTTCAGCATTCTCAAGACTTTCTTGCAATTCTCGGTTCTCAGATTTTGACTGGTCAAGATCATCTAGGCCCACCAAAATTTGTTCTTGAAGATTGCTTGAATGCATTGAAGTATTTTCCAAGATCTCCCCAAGTTGTTAGAATTTTTTCGAGGAACTAGCTCTGATTCAAATTATTGGAAACAAGCTACACTGAGAGGGGGGCGGTGAATCAGTTTTGTGCAAAAATTAACTTTATTAATATTTATCTTCAAATTACTTTTAACATTCAACCAAAATGCATGAACATGAAGCAAACAATCAAAACACCATAACACAAGAATTTTTACATGGAAAACCTGTTAGTGGAAAAACCACGGTGGATGGCCAATCCACAATATGATCTGAGTATACTCAAATGAAGTTTACAATATGGGGAATGCACTTGCATTTAGGCACACTGTCTAGAGCTCACTAGTCAAGAAGACTCACTATATTACAAAGATAATTATATTAAATCCATTTGAGATATTGAACTGATAAATTAGCTTCTGCAAAAGCCTGATTACAGTTTCAGTTAGGCTCAAAAATTGATCTTCTATCCTTTTGACAAATTCGACACTTTTTCTCTGCTCTACTCAAAATCGCATCACAAAATCCTTAATGCACAAGTGAAACTGTGCATAATCGCTCTTCTTCTCTTCTAATATTCACAATTCACATTGACACACCTTCTTCATATTTAAAAATGATATGATCAATCACTTATATATATCCACAGCCAAGAATTTAATCACAACATGTCAGCATCAATAGAACATAGAAATATTTACAACTATCAGCCCAAAACATGAGTAATTCTTAATGTGCACCAACAAAAGTTGGCTATAGCATAACAATGATCGACATCAACATGTATAAATACAAAAATCCTCAAGCAATTACATGTCAAACATCCATGATAAGTTATATTCACCAAGTCAACTTCCATGAACTGATAAATAGGAAATTAATCAACTGGATCTTTTAACTCGCACATAGATCAATATGAGCCACTAAGATTCAATAATAATAGAGATCATATACCAAAAAAAATTCTCTGAGATACACACCACAAAGTAATAACAATAAATCTTCATGGGAATTGATGAACACAAAACTGTCAGATCCTCTGTTCTTCCTTGACTGCCTTCAATCTAGCTGTCAGTATGATCAAATGACAATGTGTGGATCCAATTACCAACTTAGGTTGCCATCAATGATAACAACAAAAAACATTTTCATTGTCTCTTGCCAACACAAAAATTAGAAGAGGTTATCTAGGAAGAGGGTAATATATCCAATAACCTTGAACAACCCAAATCAGAGGATGATGAAGTCTCTAATCCTACCAATGAGGAATGGAGGCAGATGATGCAAGAATTGGAACAACCTAACCCTAGTGAACATGGAAAAAATATAGAATCAGAGGTCATTTAAGAAAATAAAACTAAATCCCCAGAGAAGGAAGTGATTATTGAACAAAAAGATCAGCCTAAAATAGAAAAGGATGTGGAGGAGATAGTTGATAGTCTACAACAGGGTAGGGGTGAACAAGAAGCTCCTTCTTTGGAGGTAAATGCAAAACAACCAGTTGTTCTAGAATGGCTTGAGAAAAGGGTACATAAGAAGCCAATAATTGTACAAGAAGAGACCCCACGTTGGGATAAATTATTGGAACAATGAGGGAAGACTAAGCAAAGGAAAAGAGCTTGAAGTGTCTCAAATATTGCAAGGGATGAATTTGATAACAAAGTTGTCAATGTAGCAGTGCTTGCAACTGGTAAGTTCAAAGATGAGGTTAGGCCATCTGATTACAAATTGAAAACTAGAAATTTAGGGCTGACCACTAGAGAACAACAAAAGGAAGAGTTTCAAGAATCTTCTCAAGCAATTTTGAGAAGATTGGATAGAGAAATATAGGAAAAGGAAAAATTGAAGAAGCAACTGAATGATGTTTATACATATGTTTAGCATTTAATGAAGCCATTGCAGATTGTTGGAGGTGAAAGCATAATTCTAGAAGGATTATTGCCTAAGGAGGTAGTGTCAAAAATTGAGAGGCTGAAGTCCTCTATTCATAATACTCAAGCGTCGCTTCAAGATGTCAGTAAAAGAGGAGATGAAGCAATTGAGAAAAAATTAGAATGCACACCAATGCTTCTTATTTTCTTGAGTATACTTCACAATTTGTTGCAGACTATAAGAAGGCTGATGAATCTACTGATGAAATTGGAAAGGTGAAGGAGTGGATTGAAGTATGGAATTATAGAAAAGAACTCCTCACTAAATTTTTGAAGAAGATGATAAAATTACAAGGAAAGATGAAGGAGATATACAATAGTTGTGTTAGTTTTCTGGAGATAATGACTAGGAGAAAAAAGTTTCTTCAGAAAAACATGAACATTGATAGATTACATGCTTGGTGGTATGAAATTTATGCCCCTTCTGAGTGATCCAATAGCAAAAGACCACCTGAAGGATGCAACCATTTAAATTTCCAAGCTAGACAAATATCATGAGTTTCAAATTGAATGGGATAAGGTGATGCCATATTATTTGGAGGAATTTAAGGGTCATAAAATAAAAATTAAATTTATTCCAGTCCCAGACCTAGCAGATGTGAGGGAAATATTGGAAAAGGTTAAGGAATTAACCAATAAGTTGGAAGCTAACAAGGAGGGAGATGATAGCCAGGTCATTTCCACCTATGATTCATGTGAGTCATGCAGGAGGGGGAGAATTTCAGTTACAAACTAAGACTAGAGAATTTCAGAGGGTCTTAAAGTCGCCTGGGGGCCTCATTGACAAGTTTTGAGATGTAAATTTTTCTTTATTCAGGAAATCCTTAATTCAGCCTTGCATGGCCAACTAGAAATAGCAAAATTTGAATGCATGGTCGGCTTTTCTTTGTGGGCCCTAATTTTGGGTCACCCTTGGTAGTCTTGTCTATAAAATGAGGCTCTGGCTTCATTTTTGGGGGTTACACATTATTGTAATAGTTGTAGTTGAGATAGGAGTTAACATTTTCTAAGGGAAAGTGTTGAAACTTTGAGAATACTAAATTGTTCCAAGTTTGGGTGATTGAATATAAGAAGAGACATCGTTCTTTGGTGCTCTTTTCTAGTGTTGTTTCACTTTGCATGGTTTTGGTTATTCCATATCTTCAAAGTTGCTATAAAAATTTGTCAGTTGCATGTTGGATCTTAGAGTTAGATATGATGCAATGGTGTTCATGGTTTAATATTTGAAGTGTTAGAGCGATCTTTGGTCCATACTTTTAGTAGCTTGTTAATTGTAAGTTGTGTAAATTTAGCCTAGGCCTTGATTTTTTGTGTTAAGTTTTGTTGTGGATGTTTATTTAATTCATTCTTTGGATAAGGTTGATTTCTGTGAATGCTTGTGATTTGAAAATATTTTCATTCCTTAGAATATGGCACTACTTCTGTGATACTATAGGTTTAATCTGGGTTTAGCAGAATTTAGTATTGAGGGATTGGTCCACTTCAAGTGTCGAATCATTTGCATTGTTGGTCTTAGGCTTAGTTTACCATGTCAGTAAGTCTCTATCTTGAACCCTTATCTCTTTTATCATTTCTTTAAATTTGGGTTAGTTTTAAGATTAAAAACATCAAAATACTATAAAATCTAATGATTTTGGAGCTTCCAGTTGTTGTTTTGTAAGGCCCATTGTGATTACTAGCATTTTCACATTTATCATTGAGTTGTTTTTGCATTGTCAAGACCTGATATTAGAGACCTTGAGGTTATCTCTTGAGGCTTGCTGATAGAGATTTACCTTTCAAGAGAGATAGGATTTCAACATTTTGTCTGAGTTCTTTACATGCAAAAAACACCATCAACACAAACTATATGTTCATGAAATTCAATTTTTGGTTCATCTAAAGTAACTTCATCACAAGTAGGGGACTCATCAATGGTTGGATTGTCTTTTTTATCTTGTATCAAATCATTCTTACAAAGAGGAGCAATAGGAAAAGTAGTATTACGGGATGTGTCAATGGTCTCATCCTTGTATCTAACAATGTCTTCCCTAGTAGGAGGGGTGGGGGAAGAGAGAAAAATAGGACTCTCACAACTCTCATTGGTTTGATCTTCTAAGACCAAAAAATCTTCATCACAAATAGGAGAGATATTAGGGGAAGACAAAATTTGATTACCATGATTATCCACCTTTGTATTCTCTTTCACTAAAGCATTCTCATAAGTGTGAGGGATGGAATTTTCCTTAGCATGTTTAGAAAGGTAGGATAATAACATTATTTGACCAAAAATGAAAAGTACTTCTACCCACCTTATGCAATGCTTTACAAATATAAACAATGTATATCCAAAGATGAAGAGTACTTTTATCCAATTTATGCAAAGCTTTAAGAATGCAAACAATGTGTATCCAAAAATGAAAAACACTTTTATCAAACTAATGCAAAGTTTCATGAATGTAAACATTGTGTATGCAAAAATGAAAAGTACTTTGATCCATATTATGAAACATTTTAGAAATGTAAACATTTTCAGACATAAAATAAGGTAATTTTCCAATCACACTATGCAATAGATTGAAAATGAATTGTTGTAAATGTTGTTTTGAATTTTAAGAATGCACTAAATGAAGATAATTAAGCTAGGTTTAATGAACTTAATGAAACAAAAAATGGAAACATAAATGTAACAAAAACAAATTTAAAGCCTAAAATAGAGATTTCAAATCCTAGAAGACTCAGACTAGCCCTAATTAGGGAATCATTTGCTAGTAAGGGCGAATGGGTCCTAAATGGGGATTTTTGCAATATTTTTACTGATTTTGAGGTATTTTTCAATGAGTTATAGATGCTAGAAAGTTTAGGTCAATCCTAATCAGGGACTTATTCACCAGTAATGGTGAATGGTTCCTTAATTAGATTTTTCTAACTATTTTTGAATTATTTTGAAGCTTTATACATTGTCTTTCAATTCTAGGTCTAAGAAAGTAAATTTTAGTTTTAGATTATCTAGAAATGTAATGTGAAAATGCAACAAAATGATGAATGCAAAGACCTAATTTTAAATGAAATGTAGTTTTTATTTTCAAATGCAATTTTATGAGATCTAAATGATATACAAGATGACTGATTTGCTTTTGTATTTTTCAGATTTAAGAAATACAAAACAATGCAATTCTAAACCCTAAATGAGATGCAATTTTGAATGCAAAGTAAGAAACCCTAAATGATATCTAATTAAATGCAAGTGAGATGCCAATGAATGCAAGATCTAACCTAAAATGCAAGATTAGACTTCCAAAATTAGAAAATTACAATATTTATTATGTCAAGTTCACCATTAATGATTAGGGGGAAATAGGGTTTACCAAAATCAAATGATATACCACTAATTCTCACCCTAAAACATGTGGTTTTGTGTGTGATATAGTTCACATTACAATTTTAGAAACTAACCCTAACTATTATAACAACAATGAGGGAAGTTTTGAGAGGCTAAAATAATGTGTACCTTATTGAAAACTTGTTTTTAGATCATAGAGGACTCATTCACCTTTAGTGGCGAATGGGTCCCTATTAGGTTTCTAGAAAATAACTTTTGGGTTTTGTTCCTTCATGTTTGCACTTCCAAATTCAAAATTTTCATTGCTTCAAGCCTTACTAAGAACACATTCATGTTTAGTGGCGAATGTGTCCTTTTGCAGTTTTGAAAAATTGATTTCTGGGTTATGTACTTCAATATCTACACTCCCAATTCCAAGGTTTCTAGCTCTCGAAAGTTAGAAATTAATTATGTATAGCTCTTTCCATGATCTAGCAACAAAGATGAAAACTTTGCAACTTGACAACTTTTACAAATTTTCTTCAAATTCGTTCTCCACTTGAACTTCACCCTATAAATCTATAAACACGCATTCAAGAGGAGAAAAACTTGTTAATTATTAGTGAATAGGAGTTTTCCTAAGTCAAACCTTGTTTAGGTAATTAAACTAAAATGATGAAACAATGGAATTGAAGCATGAAATATGAAACAATGAAATGTTGATACCTTGGAAGTTGTCTTGGAATATAAATTTGCAAACTAACATGAAGTGGCCATGAAGAATGTAGATCTTTATCTCAACTTAGATGTGAAACAATTCTTGCAAGTAGATCCTCAAGGCTACATAAAAAATCTTAGCTCAACAACATTCTTGAATGCACTATGCAATTGACATGATGAAATGACCTTGAATTGCTAAAATAAACTTCAATAATCTACCATTTGAATGCTCTTGTAAACTCTTATGTAAGTTCTCTTCATTGCTTATGAAGTTCTAAGATGAAACTATGTGAATTAACCTTATATTTATACTAAATCTAAGAGATTAACCTCAAAATTTAAATAATTCAAGCTGACACCAGATCTAGGATTGAAAATCATTAAAATCCCACCAAAATTAAATTCAAAAAGGGGTCTAATATGTGAGGAGGACCCACTCGCCACTAAAGGCAAATGGGTCCTACCACAAATTTCTAGGACCATTCTTTCGGGGGGATGAAAGAAAATCAAAAACCCATGTCAAAAATGCAAAGAAAGGGGTGTCATATGTGGAGAGGAACCAGTCACCACTAAAGGAAAATAGGTCCTAGCACCATTTTCTAGAACCTTAAATTTTCCAAATTAAATGTCATGCAATATCATTAATGGGTGTTGGGATAGATCCTTCAAAAAGTGTAATTAAGAGGGATTAAATTTTAATTAAAGGGGTGAATTAAGCTCAATTAACCATAATTAATTAATGAAACCCTAGATAAGTGTGAAAGTGTAATAAAATACTTTATAACACTCTAAATAAGGTATAATTTAAGTACATTTTGGTTAAAATGGCCCTAGATTCAATACGAATGTGTAAAACACATTACAACATTGAATCAATGCATAATTAGGTTGATTCCATATCACTTATTTCTGAATTAAGCGTGAAAAAGGATTAATTTTTTTGTACACTGCAGGCCTCTTCTATCCAGACAACCTTTGAACCTTTTTTCAACATTTTTGAGATTGGTTTTACAATCTCAAAAAAAATTGAAATGAATCTCCTGAAATTTTTTATTTGTCTGAAGAAGGATTGGATGGATTTTACAGTCTTTGAAATGGGAATTTGATCAATAGCTTCCACCCATTCTAGATGAATCCTCACTCCATCCTTTGAAACTATATTCCCTAACAATTTACCTTCTATGATAGAAAAATGACATTTCTTTTGATTTAGAGATATGCCATATTCTAATTCTTTCATGAAAATATTTTCTAGGTGTGCATAGTGATCTTCGCCATTTTGGAATATGTTGTCAGATCATCTTGATATACCACCATTATAGCATTGATCAGGTTAGCAAAGGATGCATCCATAGCCCTTTGAAATTTTTCCCCAACATCAGTGAGGCCAAAAGGAATTCTCACCTAAATGTATGTGCCCCAAGGTGTGGTGAAGGCAATTTTGTATTTTTTTGACTCATTAACCTTCACTTGGTTATGGTTTGAGAAAACATCCATCATAGATAATCATTCAAACCTTGTCACTCTTTTTAGCATAGATTCCATGTTAGAAAGTGAATAATAATCTTTGAGTGATGAGATATTTAAATTTCTAAAATCCACACATAATCTTATGTCTCCATTTTTCTTTCTTACAAGCATAAAATTTGAAACCCAAGAAGAGTGTCTAATGGGTTTTATAATGCCACCATCTGTAAGATTCATGAGCTCTTCCTGCATTTTTGGTGCTAATCTTGAATTTATGGGCCTTTTCTTCTATCTAAATGGTTTATCATCAGGCTTCAATAATATTTCATGCTGGAAAAGATCTTCTCTATATGCTTTCAAATCGTCATATGACCAAGAAAACACATGCTTATATTTTTTGAGCAAGACTATAAGAATTTCTCTGAGTTTAGGGCTGATCCTTTTCCAATGTACACCTTCTTAGGAGCCATTTCTATCCCAATATTGATTTCTTCAATATCTTCATGTTTGACAAGTGTATGTCTCAAATTAAGTCTGCCATGCCCATTAAATACTCTCTCTACGGCTACAAGGCCTTTTGGTATTTTTTTTTTCTTAAGTTGCACAACCTCTTGCCCAAAAATAGTTTCTTTACCATCTTCTTCCTCCACAAATTCATTGTAATATATATCCTAAGATTTATACTGGTCTATACAATGAAGAAACTTAATCAAGTCCTCATGATTGTTGAACACTTGCCAATTATAGATGTTATCAGGGGTTGCAGGTCTAGTTTTGAACTCCAACTTTGTTATTCCTACTAGTGCAATATAATCTCTCTTCATAGGTACATTTCCCAAGAATTTTTCTATTATGTTTTTAGATCTCTCTATCCAATCTATAGAGAATGCATCCAAAAGTTCAATGGTGTCCCAAATAACATTTCTATATTGTTTTAACCTCTTGTTTTCTGATTAATATTTTGTCTTGACTTGTGAGACAACTAGTTTAGAGTCTCCATTTATTGCTATCAATTTGATTCCATACCTTCTGGCAATGTTAAAGCCCAATAGTAATGCCTCATATTTGGCTATATTGTTTGTGTATTCTAGTCGATGAGATGAATATTATTCTTGCTCCATTTCCAACTTTTCTATAGACACCTTCAAAATACATATTCCATACACCATGTTCATCAAGTTGAGCTTCTTTATTGATCGGGTCTGTGTTTTGTAGGTCAAGTTGTGAATGTTCAATTATAAAGCTTCCTAGATCTACATCACAAAAATAATTCATTTGGTTTGGATCAAAATACTTTATAACATTTTCAGATCTTGGTTCTCCATACAACTTGACCTCGTTTCCATTGACTGGTATTGTTGCATATGACAAGTCCAATTAGACATTTCCCTCGACTACAATAGTCCATTGTCTAGATAAAAACATACCATAATATGGTGGAGTGTTCGCTATAGTGATGTTAGTTCTATAAGTGGCTTCAAGATAAGAGACTAATTTCAATTCTACATCCCATATAACTCTAACAATGGGGATAGGTCTATTATCCATTGCATAACACTTACCATATGTAGTATCTACCCATAAGCCTAACTCATTCATAACAACCACTGGCATGATGTTTATTGTTTCCCCTGAGTCGATCATACAATTATTTACCAACTTATTGTTAAGGTGTCACCAAGATAAAACTCTAGTGTTTTTATGATCTATTGTCCAACATTATTAACCTTAGTTCTTGATATTTGTTTGTTTTATTCTGATTTTGTTGCTTGTTTGGTATATTTGAGATCAACGTGAGGGCACTATCTCTATATTAGTCCACTCTCATCATCTCTAGCAATGGTACTGACATCTTGATTTGAGACAACACTTGTGCTATGTCAAATGAGGGGGTGGTCATTGATTGTTCAATTATCTCTATCTTAGTGTAGTTCTTCTCCTCAACTTGGAGCTAAACATTGTCTTTTATCTTACCTTTCTCAATCTTTGTTGACTCCTTTCTTAAATTTTTCTAAGCCTTTTCTTTTTCACCTTTCTTTTGGTTATCTAGGACATCATTATTATTCTTTTGATCTTTTATGAATAAGATTCTAGGTGTTCCCTAATCTGTATTTATGGTTCTATTTCTCAAGCTGTAATTAATTTTAGCCTATGCCACAATGCCTATTGTAAGAGCCTTTTTCTCTTCTTGAGTTGGTTTCCTTAACTAGAAATATAACATCAAATTATATGTATAAGTGATATCTTCATTATCAAATTCTTGATTAGAAAAGATCTCCTACTAGCCCATGTTGACATTGTATTTTTGATTGCACATCATATTCAAACCCAACCTCTTCAAAGGATGAGTACTCTTCATCAATTAGGGTCTCATCCCTAACATGTTTATTATATTATAATCCCTTTCTTGATCATAAAATATATCATTTTCTTGCAGGGACTATGCCACTACACAATATTCAGGTGAATGTGTTAAATTGCATGCTAAATGCCATGGGTTATTTTCTACCATGTGTGTCCCATGCTTCTATAGCGGGTCGAGTGTGTCCTTACTATAATTTTTTTTTTGACTATTTTCCATAGGTCTCCCATCTTTCCAATTAGTATTGTATAACATATCATGTAGTATAGGCCTCTAATTTCTATAATGATTGTCCTGTCTTGTTTGATCATTGATATTAGGATTCTGTGAAATTTTGATATTATCTCTATTGTTTATCTTCTCTACAACTCTTCTATTATTTTGAATGTTCACAAGAAAATTTTGAGCCTCTGTAGGGGTAAGGGGAGCTCTATTTCTAAGTTCATATCTGGTTTTAGATTCAAATTCCTTGACATAAGGAGCCATGGTCATACCATCTGGAGGTTTCAATTCAAGTGGGATTTTATGGTATAGATTTAAGAACCTCATGTTGAAATTAGCCACTTATTCATTGTGGTGCTTTTGGATACCTATTAATTCATGCAAAATAAAATTTGGGTCACAATGATTTCCATACTATTCTTTAAATTGACTTTTGAAATCTGCCAAAGAATTGATTGAAGCATGAGGCAAGTTATTATACTAGTCCCTACCATCCTTAATAAGGGATACCATAAATAAATTCATGAGGACATCTTCATACTATACATCAAATTTATCCATAACTGTTTCAAAATTTCTTATATGTTCTTCTATCTAAACAACATGACTCCTAGAAAATTTTGGGATTGTGTTTCTCAAATCATTACTTATTGGATCTAGGAAAATCTAATATCTAGACAAGTCTAGTTTCCTGCATCTATTTATATTCAAAGGTCCTTGTAGAACTGGATTTTTATTATGTTGGTATTGTTGATACTGATGGCCTTGTTGGCACTAATGTTGAGGTACATGTTGTTTTATATTTTTGTGAGGGTATACATTATCTCACACATTTTGTTGAGGTATGTGATATTGATGAGGTGGGACATACTTATAACCATGGGGTGGATAAGTATTAGCCATGAGTTGGGAAGTTATAGGGATATTTTGTGGTTTTAGAATTTGTGGTGGAATATTTTGTTGTACATAATTTGTGTTTCTTGGATTTCCTATTGTACTATGAGGTGCTTTTGAAACCTTGGGACCGTGTGTGTTGTGGTGTGACCCTTGTGAGCTAGTTGTGTTTGTATTCCCTCCTTTTCTATGGGGAGGTATACATTTTAACCATTTTTTGCAGCTGAGCATCGATATGGAGCAACTGTTGAGCCAATTGCTCTTTGTTTTTTATTATTTCATTCCTTTTAAGTTCCTCTTTCATTTTTTCAATTTGTTATTCTAACTCTTGATTGGTTAATCTCTTATTGGTGTTGAGATTATCTTGAATTTATGGTAAACATACCATTCGTGACATGCCATCACCTAGGTTTTCCATATATTGTTGAGCCATCCTATCTTCATAATGCATTTTTTTCTATATGTATTTCCTTTCCTATTCAAGTCATGCCTCAAATTCACTCTGCTTTTGAGGATTGATTTCAAAATGGAGAATAGTATTACTTAAGTTGTTTTTTTAGGATGGGTAGGGTATTCCCTTGATGGGAATCCTTCATGAAATTCTGATCCATGTAAAGGACTAAACCTATTGTGCACTTTGAAAAACCATTCTGAAGTATTTCCCTGATCACTACCAGTATCACTCTATGTGACCTCTGGTGGATTTGATGTTACCCCACTCTTATTAGTAGTGGTTTTTGAAAATGGGGGGATTGTTTATCACTCCATTTCTTACCATCTTTATTTGGACCTCCTTTATGTAAATACCTTCTCCTATCCATGTTATGTGAAACTGTGATACTTTGGTGCATAGATTTCACCCTTTTTGATGTGTATTTCAATATTTCACTGATGCAATGATCTCAAAGATTTGGCAGAGTCACCACCCACTTTTCTAAAACTAAGAAAATGATATTAATTTTGTATTGAGGTCTAAATGATAATATTCTTAGTTCATCCCTAATAGAGTCCCCTACTTAGTATAATAAGGGTGTAATTACTCGAATGCAAAAAAAATTGACTCTATAATAAAATGATTTAGATTCAGATTTTACAAGGCTACTCCCTAGTAGAGTCGCCAATCTGCTGGCTCCCAAAGTTGTAGGTTACAAACCCTAAGATTATTCCAAGCTCTATGGTAAAGTTTAACAATGTTTTGGCCAACGAACAAAGTTAACTAATTAGGTTAGAACTCCCTACTCTTTAGGTTTTGCTAGATCTAGGTGAGTGTACCTTAATAGGTAAGGAGATTATAAATCTTAAAGGTTGTGTGTACTCTCTAACTTGGTAAATATATCCACAATGACATGTAAATGTGAAATATATGCAAAGATAAAAATTAATCCTACAACTAATGTTTGAAATTTGAATATGTGAATAAGATTTTATGAGGTATTATTTTGAAATGAGTATGATCAGTGCCCATTCCTACTAGGTGAATGGAGTTAATATGTGTATGGTATGTGGATCCTCCTTCTTGGCTTAAATCTAATTGTTTGGCACTCTTAGAATTTTACACTTTGTATAAATGTGCAATGATGTTGGTTATCAAGCTCTTCTTACAAATCCTAGTGATATCTTCCCAAGTTACTATGACTCTTAAAAGGATTTTAATTCATGTTAGAAGGAAACCAATTAAGATGATTAATCTAAAAGGATTTTAATTTTGGGTAGAAACCAATTAAAATGAATCTCTTTAAGGAATTTAATTCTCTTCTTTGCAAAAAAAAAAACAAAGGAATCAAACAGAGGCAAGAAATGTTTCTTGAAAAATTAAGCATATGCTTGACATAATCAATTTGAATAACAAGAGAAAACCATTATGGATATATCCAGATAACACATATGATTTGATATTAACAAACAACTAAACACGAGAATTTGGCCACTAGATTAAGTTTTATCCTCCATTATATTGCTTTAAATGATAATACAGTTCATATAAGAAGTCTTCAATACATTCTATTATATAAGTATGGCTAGATGATAATTCTAATGATACTTATGATGATGATTCAAAACTTGGTCTTGGTTTCCCTTATATATGAGAAGCAATAAGATTTAGACCAATACATCTATAGTGGTGTCTCTACATTTGCATTTTACAAATCATAGATTAGATTCTAAAAAATACAATTATCAAAGACAAACAATGAATTCCACAACATGCATGATACCATAGTCCATTAATCTACATTAGGTACCTTTGATCACTTAATATTTTTTCAAGGTCCATGCTTCATGATAATGTATATGATGTTGAGCATTTTCGATGAAATTTTTTGATCCTTATGTTTCCTGAGTAATGAACATGTTGAATTTGGAAAGATGATTGTATATTATGTGTTGGCATAGGTATTGTTATCAATCAAATATGCACCCTATGCTAAATTTCAAAAATTTAACTATCTGTTGACACATGGAAACCTTCTTCAGATGTGGGTGATTTGAATGAAGAAGGAATCTCTAGAGTGAGTTGGTTCTTTGAATGATAAATCTATTCTAAATGATTTTATGAGGAAAAGAGTAGAAGGATGAGCTTGAATTAAACTTATGACCTAAAAAATTAATGATGACTCTGATATTCTACCCACAAACAACTATCTGAAAACAACAATACTTCACAACCTCTCATGAACACTTAACACATAAATGATTTGCATGAAAATTCAGGTTTAAAGACAACATGCATCCTATATTTAATGAAATTTTTGCATCAAGAATTGCAATTTTAGGACATAACAAGGATTTTAGAAACATAAATCACAATATAACATCAAACTAAATTGAAAATAGACACAAAATTAAGAAATAGGAATGCTACTTTATTCAATCGAAGGAGTATCAAAGTCTGAGTACAATTTTTTTTTTTACAAAACTCTTTGTTTCAGCATGAGAGGAAGAAACAATAATCTGGACTAAGAAACTTTCTTCAAGATATATCTCAAAACCCTAATTTGAGTTCAAGAAGAAAGCTCAAGGAAAAACATCTAAAACTACCTCAAAATGAGTAACTGAAGTGGAAAAATCTCACTTGTTGCATGTGCATGCCATAAGGCTTCTAAAAGTAGGTGAAATATGCTTTAAAAGCAAACAAAACACTTCATCTTCTCTCCATGCAACTCAAATCCGACCAAGGAAAAGTCAACCTTATTTTTTTCTTACAAACTACTAAAAATAGCAAGAAGAAATCAAACAATTTATAGGATATTGTTTTAACTTCTACTTTACAAAAATATGCAGTTTTATTCCAACTTGATTTATTTTTGCAATTAAAGATTTTTAAAAAACTTTTGCAAAATAATACCTTATCTCTCCAATACAAATTTGATTTTTCTTAGAAAAAATCATAAAAATATAAGTGATCTCCATCAATGTTAATTTAATTGATTTCTTCAAAATCAATTAAAAAAATAAATAAAGCATCAATGTTCATCAATCCATGACTTAACTAATTTCTACAAAATCAGTTTAAAAAAAAAGCCTAAGACATAATTGTTTTACCTAAGGCATAAAAATTTCCACATTCATATTTAAATTGATTTCTCTCAAAATCAATTAAAGACCTTAAGGAATTTGGGACTCCATTTTTTACTAAGGCATAAGCTTGACCCAGGTAAATACCTAAAGTTTTAAAATCATGAAACACTTTATCAAAGATAGCCTAAAGACTTAGGCATATGGAAATAGGTGAAGACTTCAAAATTCGACTTAGGGCATGTATGGAAAATCAAGTGATAAAAAGTAAGGCATTGGTTTTAATCGAAGATGAAAAGACCATTTTCAAATTAGGGCATGAGAGGATAGACAAAACTCAAACCAAACCCTAAAATCATTTCATTTCACACTTGGAATTTTTGAGAGAAAGAGCTCTGCATAAAGAAATTTGTCGCCATGAGGAAAGCTAGGGTTTTCAACTTGGAGTGCTTGGAGGCTTCATTTTTATCTCAGTCTGGTCGACTCCCACTCTACAACTCATGAGTAAGTTACTCCTTGCTAGTTCATGGCTCCGTTGTTTCATCTAAAAATCAAAAATAGCCTCTAAGGCCACAACATGTATGAGTTCATTATCTGATTTTTGGCTCCATTTTACTATGCTTTATCCCTACTCTTCCTGGCCGCCACTGATGAGTTCGAGCTAAGAGTTTGAAAGCTCTGTGAGCTTGGATTCCATTACTTGTATGAGCCTCTACCTTCCTCTAATGGTATGTTCTCTACTCCTTCACACTTCTTCTGTATTTCCTATCAAAGAAAAAGCTTGCAAAAGCTTCTATGACGAGAGTGATTGTTATTTTTTACAAGAAAATTGCAGACCCATTGCAGGTTGTGCCTATCACATGCTTTCTAAGGAATTTGTCTTAAAAAATATTGCATTATGTCCATTCTTTGTTCAGGTTTTGAGATTCTTATAGAAAAATCGAAATGGGTTTTGTATCCCTGTGAATATTGATGAATCAAGAACTTGTAGGCCATGGCCTCTCATACACAAATGAAGTTTTTGCTTGAAATCTGCATTCTATTCCAAAGGATAAAAAATGAATATTCTTGGAGAAGACTCTTGTTCCATTTTTTGTAATCTCCTTCATGTACTGGGCTTAACCCATGATAGCATTGTATGTATTTTGCACTTTTTGTAAAGATCCTCACATGGGTGAGCTAAACATACTAAAAAATCTACATTTGAAAACAAAACCCCATGTGGGTATTTGTGACTTGAAAGAAACCACTCATTTATGTATTTTATGTAAAAATCCAATATGGGTATGCTAAAAATAGTCGTAAATCTGCATTTTAATTTAAAACCCCCATGACGGTATTTGTGAAAATGCAAGAAAATCTCTTTGTTATTCTATAGCAGCATTGCACTTGTAGATTATGACTATTTTGAAATAAGAACCACCTTTTGATTATATTGAGCATTTTGAGTTGATAACCAAACATGGGTGTTCTATTTTCAAAAGGAAAAAGCACTCAAAGTTACACTAGTTACTACACTTTGTTAACTCTAAGATTGTAGGTGATCTCAAACATCTTTTCATTCCTTTGCTTGCAGATTCATAACCTCCTTCACTTTTCGTCCATTGAACTAAACAACAAAAGTCCTCTGTCACTTGTGGTTCACATTACTTGCTTGTTAGAATGCAACTTCACCTTAATAGAAAAATACTTAATCAAACAAGCTAAAACCCCTCACTATTTACCTTTGCATTCATTCAAAATTACAGAAAAACTTCATTTTCTCTTAAAAGTACTTTATTCTACTTGTCTCAAAAATGGCATTCAGCCAGCATGACACACCTGTCATTGTTTTCATGCTAGAGTAAATCTGGGACAACACAATTTCCTTTTGATTATACCTAATGTAGCAACATTAATGTTTTTTAGGTTGCCTTGATGTTTACTATCATTCAACCTATTTACTTAAATGTTTCAGAATAATGTGCACTTAGAGTTTCCATGACATAAGCAATGTCTCTGACTATGTTGATGAGTTCAAAAATTACTTTGTCCATAACCAGATTCAGCCTCCTTGATTTACTTGCACATTGCATTCACCTTGATCACTCATCTCATATTAAAATGCCTCATAAAAGAGTGTATTTTCAGCTCAAACACTCCACCAAATAAGGCAAATGAGAAACTAAAACTCCTTCATATACCTCCATTATTTATTAGTGCTCCATTGATGAGGTATTATGTATGCCTGTTCACTATCACCATTGTGAAACATTGCTGCTCTAGAACAAAATATTATGACATAAGCAATGTCTCTGACTATGTTGATGAGTTCAAAAATTACTTTGTCCATAACCAGATTCAGCCTCCTTGATTTACTTGCACATTGCATTCACCTTGATCACTCATCTCATATTAAAATGCCTCATAAAAGAGTGTATTTTCAGCTCAAACACTCCACCAAATAAGGCAAATGAGAAACTAAAACTCCTTCATATACCTCCATTATTTATTAGTGCTCCATTGATGAGGTATTATGTATGCCTGTTCACTATCACCATTGTGAAACATTGCTGCTCTAAAACAAAATATTATGAAATAACATGAATCAACATGAACAGAACACAAGGCAGAAAAATGTAATTAATATGACAACAATATTTAACCTTCCAGAATGAAAATAATGGATTTCAGATGAATTGAATCCATTAAGTTTATTGTCCATCTGTAATATTCATTTCATTACTCAGACTTGATTGTTATGAATGAACAATAAACTTGATGCTTTGATGACTGACATTCAGTTTTACTCCTTCATGAATGGCTCAGATGAGCATGGTAATTGTATTGTTTTAGTTAGCCCACTTTTAAGATTAAGGGGGAACATGTTGAGCTCTACCCTTGTGGGATCCCTTTTTACTCCACATTCTTTTATGTCTTCATAAGATGATCAACTTCATGAATTTTCCTATACCTGCATAGGAAACAAACAATGTTAGCAAAAAACAATATATTATCATGATGATTCCTCCTTTGCTTCTGTGAATTGTTTCAATGCATTATTAGCAGCATTTTACATTATTTTTTATGGTTCATGTAGGTATGTTCATAATTAGAGCTCTAGTGGGACTTTCCCAAAATTTTGCAGATCGATCAGAGCTCGAGGAGGAAGGATGGTGCACTTCTTCTGCATCGGCCATCAACAATAGGTAATGATGATTATGTCCATACTTATGTGTTTTTATTTTCTTGCATCTTTAGTAGTGTATAATTCTCCTTGTGATGCATTGTAATAGTTATATCCACAACTTAAGTGGATCCTTTTGAATTTTCTTCATGCTTTTCATTCTAAAAATAAATGCATCAAAATGCAAAAATGTACCATCATTTGTATTCTTGCAATCAAATGAAATATATAATCTAAATAGCATCATGAAATAAATGAAAGAAATTTTTCCTGCTTAATCATTTGTACATTTTGTTCTATACCTCATCTGTTCTATAAGCATTAAGTAATACTTCTAAAACTCTATTTACTGAAAGCACTTGCACAACTGATACTTGATAAATAAAGTTCAAACAACACTTAAAGCACATGCAACAAATAATTGAACTTTCGCTTTAAGATAAAACAAAATTAATTAGCTGTACCAATCGAGTTGCAATGAAAATTGGTAACATTTTCATGATTTCCACTAAATGCTTGCTTGCTCAGCATTAGATCAGTTTCCTTTAAAAATTCCATTGGGCACGGAGTCAAATCAGCCCCTTCATGAAACTCAGAAATTTGAACAACAATACTCCAAACATCAGCAAAACAAAAACAAACAATGCTAAAAGCACACTAACAGGCCCTGATGGCCAACCAAAACATGCACAACATCACTTAGGGAAAGCAAAAAAACTGAAAAGAAACATGTGTAAAGAACTTATTTACAGCAAATAATCTACATATTTCCAAAACATAACTTACGTCAAAGGAAATGTTTGAGGTGGATCCCATTAACTAGGATAGACAACACCTCTCTAGTCAACTTATAAAGTTTGAAATCATTTTGTTCCTTGCACTCCGTGATCACATAAGGCCCATCCCAAATTGCATCAAATTTGGAATTTCGTCTAGGTTTATTCTTATATTCATTCCATTTAAAGACTAAATCACCAATGATGAATTCTCATGGTCTTGCACTTTTATCAAAAGAGCTCTTCATTTGAGCTTGACGTATTTCAAGCTATCTTAATGCTTTCTTTCTGGTTTCTTCAAGCTCTATCAATTGTGCAAATCTCACTTCAAGAGGTTGTTCATTCAACAATACTAACTCTTTAACAAAACTCAAAGTAGGTAATTCAATAGAAATAGGTAATTTAGCTTCTTTTCCATAAGAAAGTACATAAGGAGAACAACTAGTGGCCCTCTTAGGAGTCACCCTATCAACCCAAAGGACTAACTTAAGCTTTTCATGCCATGTTCATTGATTGTACTCAACTGTCTTCTTGATTATCCGCATTATATTCTTATTGGTAGATTTTGCCTGCACATTGCCCTGCGGATAATAGTTAGAAGACGTGTTCAGAAAAATGTTATTCTTAACTCACCAATCAGAAATCCTTAAACTGATAAAATCTAAACCATTTTAAGAGATTATTGAATCTAGGGTACCAAATCTCGAAACTAAGTCTTGATAGAAATTAAGTACAAAAGTCTCGTTTGCTTCCTTCAAGGAAACAACTTCGGTCCACTTAGTAAAGTAATCTATTGCAGTAAGAATCCAATTATGAACCACGCTTGAAGGTAGGTTGATTGGCCCAATAAAGTATAAACCCCATTTGGAAAAGGGCTGCTCCACTTGAAGTGGATGCAGAGGCAGAGATGCAAGCCTTTGCTTTCTAGAAAATAGAGCACACTTTTCACATCTTCAGACTCAAGCAATAGAATCCTTGAACAGACCTGGCCAATAATAAGCAGCCCACATAATCTTCAAGACTATTTTTCTTGCAAAAAAGTGGCCTCTTGAAGGCCCATCATAAAATTCTCCTAACAACTTATCAACTTGATCAGGCTTAATGCATCTTAATAAAACACCTTCAAAGTCTCTCCTATAAAGAATGCCATCAATAATTGTGAAAGGAATGGATTGTAATCTTTAATACCTTCTTTTTTCTATGTCCAAACCTTCAGGGCACTTTCTAGTTTGCAAATAATGTATCATTTGCTGCACTCAGGTAGCAGTAGGATCTGAAACAACAACTGCATCATCATGTTTAGCACTGTATCAACATTTTCAGCTTCTTTTAAACCATTGCACGTCGTATTTCCTACAATCTACTCACTTAAGCCCTTGCCTTTGACAACCTTGGTTATTTTAATATCAATATCAAACTCCATCACCTTGGTTATCCAACCAACACACTTATCATTGATATCACAGTTAAGTAAGAAGTCCTTAATAGTTGAATGAGAAAATAATAAATGAATTCTGTTATTTGATAGCATATGCCTGAATTTTTTGAGGCTTCTCACAATAGTAAAAACATGCTTCTCAACAAAAGAATACTTCACCTCATAATCATGTAATACCTAGCTAAAAAAAGCTACAGGCTGCTCCAAGCCTTCATCATTCTACTGGCACATCATAGGTGAAATAGTATCAACCCCTCCAAAAGAATAAAGAATAAATTCTCTATCATAATTTGGATTAATGAGGGTAGGGGAAGTTGCAAGGACTTTCTTTATCTGCTCAAAGCTTCTCTTACCCTCTCAGGTCCAACTGAAAGGCATATTCTTTTTAACCATAGTAGTGAGAGGTTGCAGCAAAGCTGCAATATTAGGTATGAATCTCCTCACAAAATTAATTATTTCAAGAAAGCTTTGTAAGCCTTTATTGTGAGCTGGTAATGGATTAATAGCAAAGACTCTCTCAGGGTTTATAGAAATACCTTCCTTCGAAAAAATGTGTCCAAGGAGTTTACCTTTGTGCATATAAAAAATATACTTTTTCGGATTGAGAGATAATCCAAACTCTCTGCACCTCTAGAAAATATGTATTAAATGCTCAATATGTTCATTAGAATTTTTGGAGAAAATAGTAATATCATCAAAATATACCATAACAAACTTGTTCATGAGGTCATGAAAGGCCATGTCCATTGCTTGCGGAAATGTTGCTCTAACGTTGGATAAGCTAAAAGGCATTTTTTTTAGGCCATGGTGCCCCATCTGGCTATAAATGTTATTTTAAACCAATCCTCATTCTTTACCAAAATCTAGTTATAACCTGAATACCCATCCAACAAAGAAGATTTTTCAAAAACAGAAACTACTTGTAAAATCTGCTCCATGGAAGGGAGTGGATAGTGATCCTTCAGGGACGCTTTATTTAAATCTCAGAAATCAACACACAATCTAATTTCCCCACTTTTCTTCCTATGTGGAACTAAGTTAGACACCCAAGAAGTATGTTTGATAGGAAAAATAATGCCACTCTCAACTAATTTATTCAGCCCAACCTTCATAAGGTGCTCTAGTTTGGGATTAAGGGGTCTTTGTTTTTTCGTTACAGGTTTTGCATTAGGTTCTAGTTCAATATTATGTTGGGCTAGTTCTGGATCAAAAAAATATAAATCCTTGTACTCCTAAGCAAAAACATCACTGAATTCTTGACATAATAGAATAAGAGCTTATTGTTCTCTTTATTACATACCTTTCCCAACTTGAGCAGTTTACCTTTGAAAATATCAATCGCCTCATAGTGTTCTTCTTTGAGGGTCATGCTGCTCTTGTCTTTTCATACCTGGTCATCTAGGTTGAGAATAGATTCCAAGGTCACCAACCCCTTTGGCAGCTTGTTTGTCTTTAATTGCATAATTTGGTTATCCTACTGCTGCTGTCACTTTTGTTGATTTGCATCAACGAACTTTGCTTTAGCAATTAAGAAGCTTACAGTCTTCTCATCGCTTTCAAAAACCTACCAACTCACATTATTGTTAGGTATAGAAGGTCTAACTATAATTTTCATGTATTGTCGTGCCTCTACTTTGTGAATTTCATTCAGAATATCAAATTGGGCTCCTATGGTAGTGAGCCTATTTGCATGCTTATTTTCATTTCTAGGAACTACAAATATATTAAAAGCATCAAAATTTTCAATCAAATTCCATACGCAAATCTTGTACTTCTTAAGTGAATCATTCTTTGCAGCATTCAAATTTCTAACTTGATTAACTATTAACTCTAAATCACCATAAACACATAAGCATTTAATACCTCTCTTTCAGGTCCAGTCTAGGCCATGCACTAGTGCTTCATATTCAACTATATTATTTGTACAACTAAATGCAAACATGAAAGCTAAATAATACTTATTTCCATCTGGTGAAATTAGCATGGCTCCACCACTAGTGCCAATACTACTCCTTGAGCAATCAAAATAAAGCTTCCAAAGTTCATTTTCCACCTCTGCAAGCTGATATTCCCTTTTAATTAGATTAGGAATAGCAACATTAGGTTCATGAATCATATAAACCCCTAATCCTATTTCATCTATGTGCTGGAAAGGATCAAGCTCATGATATTAGGCTACCCATTCATCTAGATTCATATTTTCTATAGGGGTGCTCTGGTCCAAGGTCATGGTTTTCTCCTTTAGTACAGGGGTGACGTAGAGGTTAGCATTTATAGGGCTCAAAACATAAGGTTCGATATGGTCTTTGGCTAGAGATTAGACTTTATGGTTACCTGTGTACCATACCTTGTTCTAAAAAATAGATGAGACCAATCAGAAGACAAGAACCCACCTAGTTTGGTTGTAAAATCTCTTGAGAGGCAAATGGAAAAGTGGGGTGGCAGATCAATAACATGTATATCCTAATGGATTGCAAAATTTGGGGATTTATACAAAGTAAGGGCTAAATTCTTGATTATACTAGCAGTTTTGACAACAAACCCATCCAACTGAACTGCACCTTTATGGGAGTTAGGCTCATAAACAAGACCTAACTTATCAAATAAACTCTTAGGCATAACTGAACTACTTTCACTAGAATCAACCATACAATTATGTACTATTTTATCCCCAATAATTAGGCTTAAATAAAATGGTGGAGGCTTTACCTCTTTCATTTTCTGCTCATTTTTCTCCTCTAGGCTATTTGCAAGCACAACTTTAGTATTCCCATGATTAGTATCATCAGAAATAGAAACCCCAGATAAAGCATCTTGCAACAATATTTTCTAACCCAAAATATGCAATGCATCCATAACTGACATATTGACAGTAGCCTTCTTAAGATGTTCAACAACGTTGAAAGAAATAGGAGTTACCTTTTGCTAATTTTTGGTAACAACAACATCACTTCCTTTTTGCAAAGGTTGCGCTTGTGTCATTGACTATTCCTTGCCAGGTACTTCTTGGCCTCTTTGCAAAATCTGCACCTTAGGTTTTGTTGCAGTAGTGACATTTGATGAAGAAACAGGTTGCTTGTCCTTTATAGACTATTACTGTGAATTTCCAGCTTGTTGTTGCAAATCCATGGCTCTCTTCTTTGATCTAGTGTTGACTGAAATAGGAGAATTTTGCTGATCTTGACAATTCATGCCACAAAATTCAGAACTTTGCCAGTTTGGCAAAGCAACTTCAAAGCTTTCTTGCTGCTCCAGATTTTGATTTGGAACACTTTCTGAACCTGCATAACTGTTTTGGACCATTAAGGCATGATTTATCATGTTGTTAGCACAAGCTTACTAGTTATGGGTTTGATTGCATGGATAACACTAATCACAATCTTGGGAAATGCTATTTTGTGGTACAAGTTCTTTTGATGAACTGGAAGCATTCGGGTTATAGGGTTGAAATGGTCTTGAGTTAAAAAAAATTCTTTCGCCTTGATAGTCATTTTGAAAAGTTGGCCTATTAGGCCAATTCTACTGATACGAGGCTTGATATGGCTTATGTTCCTGGCCAACTTTATTTTTAATAATCATTAGGTCATTCCCAAAAGTCTAGTATACTTTTTATCTCTTGAAACTCTTGGTTTTGGGTTGGAACATCAATTTCTTGGGCTGCGGTCTGATAACCTATTGCTGGAACAGGGGGAACAATAGATAGGGGTTGTAAAGATGTGGGTGTAGGCAATTGAAAAACTAGAAATAGAGGCATGGGAGGCCTAGGGGAAATTTCCCCAGCCTAAATGAGGCAATTCTCTGCTCTAATGGAAATGTCATAAGAATTAGGGAGTGGGTGACCACCCATAGATTGGATCATAACTAAATTTTTTCTATTTAAGGCTTTTAAAAAAAATAGAAAGTCATGAGCTAGTAAAGGTTTTACCATTGTAGGGATTTTGTCCCAGGTTCTCTAAAATTGGTAGTTGAAATTAGCCAAGTGCTCGTGCAAAGCTCTCTTGATCATCCTTAGCTGCTCCAACAAAGATAAATGATCTGACTTATCAGCAACAAAAATGGTATAGGCCATCACCTAATTCATCCCATGTTGCAATTGAGTTTGTTATGAGGCCTCTTAACCATTGCAAAGATTTTCCCTTAAGTGATGCAGCTAATAGCTTCAATGCCACGTTCTCTTGAGTGATGTTTTGAACTGAGCATAGAGTGGCAATGTCTTGAATGTGTTTAATGGCAGTGGTTTGGTCTTCTCCAATAAAGAATGACAGGCTCCTAAAATTTGCTACTAGAATACCATCATAATGTGCAATATTCAACAGGCTACCCCTGTTAAAAGGCACAAAAGAAGTCCTACCATCGGTGGTGCTTTTGATACAAGAACAAGATTTCCTGGTGATAGGATTATGGAATTGAGAACTGGAGGTGTTGATGCTGACCTCCTTGGTGTATGAAATAGTATTTTCATTGTTTTCCTCTCCTTCATAGTGGGGACAACTGCAAGTACTCGAATGGTATAAAACTTGATCTTGTTTATATTTTTCTCATCTATAGGCTGCACTAAGTCTGCATAAAAAATTAGAACTGGAGTCACTGGGTAAATTGAAAAAGGCTTCCAAAAGGCTGAATAAATTACTGAATACACCAAATACTAATTTAAGAAAACTGAAATTTCTTTGAAATTGACTTTCAGGGTTCCATCGGGCGTGCCAAAAACTATTATCAATCAGATATGCACCCTATGCTAAATTTACAAAATTTAAGTATCTATTAACATATGGAAACCTTCTTTAGATGTGGGTGATCTGAATGAAGAAGGAATCTCCAAAGTGAGCTGGTTCTCCGAATGATAAATCTATTCTAAATGATTTTATGAGGAAAAGAGTAGAAGGATGAACTTGAATTAAACTTATGACTTAAAAAATTAATGATGACTTAATGATGACTTTGATATTCTACCCACAAACAACTCTTAGAAAACAACAATACTTCACTACCTCTCATGAACATTTAACACATAAATCATTTGCATGAAGATTCAAGTTTAAATACATGCAACTTGTATTTTCTGAAATTTTTGCATCAAGAATTGCAATTTTAGGACAAAACAAGGATTCTGTAAATAAAAATCATAATAAAACATCAAACTAAAACTGCAAATAGACACAAAATTGAGAAATAGGAATGTTGCTTTATTCAACTGAAGGAGTATCAAAATTCTAAGTACAAGTTTCTACTTACAAAACTCTCTGTTTCAGCATGAGAGGAAGAAACAATAATCTGGATGAAGAAAAACTCCAAGTTTTTCTTCAAGATATATCTAAAAACCCTAATCTGAGCTCAAGAAGAAAGCTTAAGGAAAAGCATCTAAAACTGCCTCAAAATGAGTAACTGAAGTGGCAAACTCTCACTTTTTGCATGTCCATCACATAAGGCTTCTAAAAATAGGTGAAATCTGCTTTAAAAGAAAATAAAACACTTCATCTTCTCTCCATGCAGCTCAAATCCGACCAAGGAAAAGTCAACCTTATTTTTGTCTTACAAACTACTAAAAATTGCAAGAAGAAATAAAACTATTTATAAGATATTGTTTTAACTTCTTCTTTACAAAAACAATTAGTTTTATTCCAACTTGATTTATTTTTGCAATTAAAGATTACAAAAAATCTTTTGCAAAATAATACCTTATCTCTCCAATACAAATTTGATTTTTCTTAGAAAAAATCATAAAAAATATAAGTAATCTCCATCAATATTTATTTAATTGATTTCTTCAAAATCAATTAAAAAAATAAATAAAGCATTAATGTTCATGTCTCCATGACTTAACTGACTTCTACAAAATTAGTTTAAAAAAAAAGCCTAAGAAATAATTGTTCTACCTAAGGCATAATCATTTCCACATTCATCTTTTAATTGATTTCTCTCAAAATCAATTAAAGAACTTAAGGCATTTGGGAATCTCCATTTTTGACTAAGGCATAAGCTTGACCCATGTAAATACCTAAAGTTTTAAAATCATGAAACTCTTTATCCAAGATAGCCTAAAGACTTAGGCATATGGAAATAGGTGAAGACTTCAAAATTCGACTTAGGGCATGTATGGAAAATCAAGTGATAAAATTAAAGTATTTGTTTTAATCAAAGATGAAAAGCCCATTTTTGAATTAGGGCATGAGAGGATAGACAAAACTCAAACCAAACCCTAAAATCATTTCATTTCACACTTGGATTTTTTGAGAGAAAGAGCTCTGCATGAAGAAATGCGCCGCCATGAGGAAAGCTAGGGCTTTCAGCTTGGAGTGCTTGGAGGCTTCAGTTTGGTTGACTCCCACTCTGCAACTCATGAGTAAGTTACTCCTTTCTAGTTCATGGATCCTTTGTTTCATCTAAAAATCAAAAATAGCCTCTAAGGTCGCGGCATGTATGAGTTTATTGTCTAATTTTTCGCTCCATTTTATTGTGCTTTATTGTTGCTCTTCCTGGCCGCCATTGATGAGTTCGAGCTAAGTGTTTGAAAGCTTTGTGAGCTTGGCCCCCATTGCTTGTATGAGCCTCTACCTTCCTCTAATGGTATGTTCTCTAATCCTTCACACTTCTGTATTTATTGTCAAAGCAAAAGCTTACAAAAGCTTCTAAGAAGAGAGTGATTTTTTTTTTTTACATGAAAATTGTAGACCCATTGTAGGCCCCGCCTATCACATGATTTCTAGGGAATTTATCTTAGAAAATATTGCATTATGTCCATTCTTAGAGAAGACTCTGGTTCCATTTTTTGTAAACTCCTTCATGTACTAGGCTCAACCCATGATAGCATTGTATGTTTTTTTCACTTTTTGTAAAGACCCTCACATGGGTGAGCTGAAAATACTAAAAGATCTGCATTTGAAAACAAAACCCCATGTGGGTATTTGTGACTCGAAAGAAATCACTCATTTCTATATTTTATTTAAAAACCCAATATGGGTATGCTAAAAATCGTGGTAAATCTACATTTTAAATTAAAACCCCCATGTGGGCATTTGTGAAAATGCAAGAAAATCTCTTTGTTTTCCTGTAGCAGCATTGCACTTGTAAATTATGACTATTTTGAAGTGAGCACCACCTTTTGATTGTATTGAGCATTTTGAGTTGATAACCCAACATGGGTGTTCTATTTTCAAAAGGTAAAAGAACTCAAAGTTACACCAGTTACTGCACTTTGTTAACTCTAAGATTGTAGGTGATCTCAGACATATTTTGATTCCTTTGCTTGCAGATTCATAACCTCCTTGAATTTTCCTCCATTGAACTAAAAAAAAAACTCCTCTATCACTTGTGCTTCACATTACTTGCTTGTTAGAATGAAACTTCACCTTAACAGAAAAATACTTAATCAAAAAATCTAAAAATCCTCACTGTTTACCTTTGCATTCATTCAAAATCACACAGAAACTCCATTTTCTCTCAAAAGCAATTTATTCTGCTTGTCTCAAAAATGGAATTCAGCCATCATGACACACCTATCATTGTTTTCCTATTGGAGAAAATCTGGGACAACACCTTTCCCTTTTGCTTATACCTATTGTAGCAAAATTAATATTTTGTAGGTTGTTTTGATGTTTACTATCATTCATTTCATTTACTTAAATGTTTCAGAATCATGCACACTTAGAGTTTCCACGATATAAGAAATGTCTCTTACTATGTTGATGAGTTCACAAATTTATTTGTCCATAACCAGATTCAACCTCCTTGATTTACTTGGACATTGCATTCACCTTGATCACTCATCTCATATTAAAATGCCCCAGAAAAGAGTGCATTCTCAGCTCAAACACTCCACCAAATAAGGCAAATGAGAAACAAAAAATCCTTCATATACCTCCATTTTTTATTAGTGCTCCATTGATGAGGCATTATGTATGCCTATTCACTATCACCATTATGAAACATTGCTGCTCTAGAACAAAATATTATGAAACAACATAAATAAACATTAATAGAACACAAGGTAGAAAAATGTAATTAATATGACAACAATATTTAACTTTCCAGAATGAAAATGATGGATTTCAGCTGAATTGAATTCGTTAAGTTTATTGTCCATCTGTAATCTTCATTTCATTACTCAGACTTGATTGTTATGAATGAACCATAAACTTGATGCTTTGATGACTGACATTCCATTTTACTCTTTTATGAATGCCTCAGATGATCATTATAATTGTAATTTTTTACTTAGCCCACTTGTAAGATTAAGGGGTAGCATGCCGAGATCTACCCTTGTGGGAGCCCATTTTACTCCACATGCTTTTATGTCTTCATAAGATGATCAAATTCATGAATTTTCCTATACCTGCAGAGGAAATAAACATTGTTAGCAAAAAACAATATATTATTATGATGATTCCTCCTTTGCTTCTATCAATTGTTTCAATGCATTGTTAGCATAGTTTTACATTATTTTTGGTGGTTCATGTAGGTATGTTCAAAATCGGAGCTCTAACGGGACTTTCACAAAAAAAATTTAGATCGATCGGAGGTTGAGGACGAAGGATGGTGCACTACTTCTACATCGACCATCAACTACATGCAATGATGATTATGTCCATACTTATGTGTTTTTCTTTTCTTGCACCTTCAATAGTGTAGAATGCTCCTTGTGATGCATTGTAACAATTATTTCCATGGATTGTGTGGATACTTTTGAATTCTCTTCTTGCTTTTAATTCTGAAAAGAAATGCATCAAAAATGCAAAAATGTACCATCATTTGTATTCTTGCAATCAAATGAAATCTGTAATGTGAATAGCATCATGAAATAAATGAAAGCAAATTTTTTTTGCTTAATCATTTGTACATTTTATTTTGTACTTCATCTACTCTATAAGCATTAAGTAATACCTTTGAAAAATCTGCTTACTGAAAGCACTTGCACAACTGATACTTGATAAATATAGTGCAAGAAACACTAAAGTACATGCAACAAATAATTGAACTTCTTCTTTAAGATAAAACAAAATTAATCAACTCTACCAATCGAGCTGCAATGAAAATTGGCAACAGGTATCAACATTGGCAACGATGTTTTTCATTACAAACTCCAAAGTAAATATTTTCTCCAACTATGAATGAGTGTTTTCCACTACCATTGATTCATTTTCTATTTTTCAAGAGCCACTAATAACAATTGAGACAATTCATTCTCCCATATACTTTTTTCTTTCAAATCTCCCTCATCATCAAAGAAATTAGGCAAATCCATGTCCAAGTGTTGGTCAAAATCACCTAGCTCTTTTTTCATCACAATACAAAAAATTTCATGCATACTAATCAATTTTTCATACATTTTGAACACTTGATCCTCAGTATTATCCTTGTCCACTAATTGTTCCTTCTTTTCCATCATTCAAAGATACAATAGTTTTTGTTCCTAAAAGGCAGCATGTGTTTGATAGTGAGCTATCCACACCTTCTCATCATTCTTTAGAATTTTCTTAAACCTTTTCTTTATCAACTCAGAGATAATATTGAACTTGATAGATTTCATCTCCATTTCCAGTTTATCAACTTTCTTCTAGAATATCTTAGCTCTATGATTCCAATAGGTACTTTCAGCCATGGCTTCTAATACCTTGTTATTATTATCTTCCAATGGAGAGTAGGCACTCACAGAAGAGGGAAATTTATCTTTATAACTGGCTATTTAATGTTTAAGATTCTCATTTTCAGCCATATATGTTTTATTACCTCTTACTAGCCTCTCAATTTGGGCTTTAGTGAACCTAGCAACATTAACGTTCAAGTCTATAGTCTCCAAAGGATCAATTTCTTCAACTCATCATACAAGGAGATGTCCAAATGCTTTATCAATATAATTAATGAATATAAGCTTCTTTTTTGGTGGGTATAAGGCCCACATCAACAAAGTTGCATTATTTGGATTGAAACTTGATCATGTATATAATTTATCTACTCCTTGTATGCTCAACTGTAAAAATTTATTTTGATGCCTCCAGAATCTATCAAACACAATAGCTGAGCTCATGTCCCACCCCAAGAGTAGCATGATTTATGGTTCTTCTAAAAATTTCTTCCCCTTTTCTAGGGTAATATCTTTTATTTCTTTGTCAACTTCTTCCTATAGCTCTTTTAGAGATTTGTTTCCTTTTCAGGTGTGATATCTTTAATTCTTTCCCTAACCAGCTTTCCTTTATACTCATAAATAAATGTTTTAAACTCAAGGGTTTTAACAAAATAATCATAAAAATAAAAATTGGCTGACACAATGTCTTACATCATCTGAGAGCTCATTTGAAGATTGCATCACAAGAATTTCCCTTTCTATTGGGGGTTCATAGTTTCAAATCATAGGTTTGATCACCAGTACACCTTCATCACCACTCCCCACTTCTTCTTATTCTGTAATAGAAGTGTCAATAGAGAAACTAATATCTGGTGTAAGCTGATGAGATATTTGACATAGTTAGGTTTCATCTTCAACTTGTATTTCCCCAATATTCTCAGTTACCTTATTTGGGAACACCCAAGGAAGCACATCCCTAGTTAACTTTTCTTTATGTGAAAGTAGTGCATTAAGCTTGTTTATAGGATCTTCAATTTTGAGAAAGGCTCCTTCAAACATTGGATTACTAGATGTCTTCCAAGATTATGTTTGCATGACTCTATGATACAAGCTTCTCTTTTTAGCTACATAATTTTCATCAACATTCCATATCAAATTATCTTCCACAAAAAGTGTGTTGTGCTACCCTTTCAGATTTTCTACTTATTTTCACATCATTTATAAAGTGTTGGGGGTCAAAAATTTCCCTTCCATTCCCTCAGGAAAGTTGCAATTTTCCAACTTCTTGTCAATTAACTCATAGCCCTTTTAAAAAACCATAGTAAAATCTACAAAGCATAATGTCTTAGGCATCAATGATTTCTTGTTATGAATTTTAAGGTGCATGAAATCTAAGTAAGCCAACTGCCTCACAATCTCTAAATATGCAACCCTACTTGGACAAGTTTTTGGTAGCAAAAATGTTGCTCCTTCATATCCATATACTTGAATCTTTGTACAACACTATAGCCATACCAATCACCCCAATTGTGATTGAACTTCCCTCTTTCATCCTTGTCCTTTAGTCTATGGAATATTTGTATCTCCAGTGACAAGCTATATTCACATGGAAAACCAAAAAAATTGTATATAGGTTTCACAAAATACTCCTCAAATTATAGATAGTGTGATATTATACACCTACTATCCCAAACATCTGTCCACATATGTATTAGTCTTATATATCCATTTTCATCAATGTCCTTGACTTTTAAATGTTAACTCCACATTCCCATACTTTTTCCCTCATACAAGATGAGGTGCATTTATAATGATTAATGCATGAATCTAATTCCTCCACTTTTGTTTTTTATAGAAACAAGTGCATTATAGAGACCATCAACTAGGTATTTAACATAATCAAGGGTTTGAGCATCATGGATTTGTACATAAGAAGTTAAGACCATTGGTGCGATGTCCATAAATATGGGGACATCCATGCCAAGAACCTAGTAGGAAAAATAATGTGTATTGGAAATACTCCTTAAACAAATTCATAGAATATGGAGGGTGCTCATCCCTTGAAAATACCCTGATCCGATTTCCTTCCTCCCGAGGCCTGTACAGTGATAGTCTCTACCTTTCGTAACTAGTGCTTAGGTTGTGATATTCATTTATGAGATCCCTAATCCTAAATTTCATGTCGACATTGGTGTCTAATTGGAACACCATGGATATGTAGCTCTTGGTAATTGGGATGAAAGAAGATCCATTTTCTAATTTAACCATATGGATTTGACGATCATATCTATCTACCAGTTCCCTAAGAAATTTGATATCAATGAACATGTTTGCTACCACCAACTTTCCTAAATTGAGTCTCCATGGGCTGGAGAATGGTTGGTGTTTGTGCATCTTTCTATAGTGGTATATAAATAGATCATATCCCCTTGTAGGGGTCCACATATCGCCCACTTGCCTTTTTTATCCTTCAACTTCTCAGCATGAGGGTTTAGTTATGCATTTCAGCTTGACCTTTGTCTAGTGCTAGGACATTGATGAATAAATTCTTGATTTATATGTCGTTCTTCTAGTTTTTGTATCTTATTTTTTAGGGTTTTTGGACGTACTTGCCATAATTTTATAGGAAAACCTTATTTTTTGTGCTTTGATGGTTGAATTGGTTGGAGATACTAAATTTTTTTAGCTTAGGCTTTGGGTACTTAGTTGGATAGGGGTATGTGCAGGATCATGATGGGCCAAAAAGTGGTGATATGTAAGTGATATGATGGCCCATGTGGCTAATGACCTTTTTTTCACCCAAAAATGATGAAACGAAAAGGGTTTTTAAAGGAGATTCTCAGCTTTCCACCAATATAAATTATGCTTTACTTTGAATTTAATAAATAATAATTATTCATTTTCTATTTGAATTATGACTAAAGTCTTGATTGATAGGCTGATTGCAAAACATCTATAGCTTTCAAAAGGTATCACATTTTTTGAATCTGAAACATGCATCACATTCTATGCTTCACATACTATAGGATTTAAAAAAAAATGAAGTTCATGAAGTTTTGACCAAGTTAAGGTGGTCAGACATACGAGTTTTTATATTTTTTACAAGTTGTAATAAAAAATTCATAATTAATTATTTACTTAGAAAAAAATTACAAAAAAAAATGCATCACATTGGGACATGAGTCCTCTACTTATATCTAAAATTTTATAAAAAAATATTATCATTTTATTGTGGTTAGGGTGGTCAGACAGACACCTACTTATTTTTTCCCTGAAATTTAAGTACTACTGCATTGGAATTTCAAATTTCATCGAATATATATATTTTTTAAAATAAACCTAGTAGTTTAGAAACTACATTCAATTTTCTATAGATTCTATTCTTACATATTTTTTAAATAATATAGATAACTTATTCAAATTTTTACTTCAATTTTCCTAACTCTAATTTTTTG